>BMAU01001640.1:0-103291 GCA_019973935.1 Trichonephila clavipes | reverse complement strand
TAAATAAAGTGCATTTTGTCTACCTATGCAAATTATTTTGTTGAGAAATTTGTATTTTTAAAGAGTTTCTGGAAAGATCAAAAGTTATCACGGCGAAGAGCGCATGAATTGATTAGCTAGAAACATACGATTGCTTTTATCGTGTGACTATGACGTCACATGAGATTTTGAACTGATTGGCTAAAAACACGTGGTTATCACGTGCTTATGATGTCATATGAATTGAGCCCATTCCGTGTCATAGTCACCCGATTTTATTGCAGGCCTCGGGAACAGGAATGTATTAAGACTCTTTGAGGCCTTGGGCTCTGATGCAAAAGTAGGCCCTACCTAATATCTTTAAAAGCAGCTTTCGATGCCACCGTTGGCCTCGTTTTGACTAAATGAGTTGAATGGTTGTTGTTTATGGTATTAAGAAACGGGGTTTCCGTAATGGCGTCAGTGACGCTGAAAACAAATGTATATACACTAAAGCATAAAATAAAGGGCAAAAAGAACATTTCTACGAGATAAAGGCCGTAAAATAAGGGGGGAAGCATTTTAAAAATTGTAAAAATTATTTACCTCACTCTTTTTGGTCATCTGATTCCTGTGGAGGATACACACGTGCAATTGCTTTTAAATAATCCCGAAAGTTTGCGTCGATCATTTTGTGCTCGTTTGATCGACGCCCCATATACTCAGCAAGGTACGAGTCGAATTGACCCTCCATATGGGCCGTGTGATCTTTCAGACTTCTTTTGATGGCCGACCACGTTCCTTCGATCGCATTAGTGTGTGCACCGGTCTCGGGATCCTTAAAAGTCAGACTGAGATGTCTGTATCCCTCATCCGACAGACATTTGTAAGCCCTCCAACAGTCCGAAATTATCGTGATTCCTGGCAAAATCCATTCACGAATTACTGAAAGTAATTCCACTTTCGTTCTATTTGGCAAAAACGGAAGAAACATTTTTTCGAATATCTTTGCACGCCACCAAATACCCAGTTTCCTTTCTCTCTTTTACCTTTGCCATATTTCATTTTTCCGAACAAATTTTCATCAATTTCCATAATTTTTCCTTCTCCAAGTTTCGTGCTCTCATTTACACATGCAAATGCAACCATACAAATCTCACGCCAAAACATGTACCAAACCACCACTGTGTTTTTGTTAATTTTTAAATCATTCACTACAAACTCATTCATACTCCTGCCAAACCAATACCTGGTTAATCGCAAGATCACACAAATACTCAATCTACTATCACTAAACCCCGTACCCCTTTTCTTACACTCCGGCAAACAAAGTGGGGATTCTCTCGACAACGCCATTCAAAACCATCAATCGTACCCTTTCGTTCAACCAAACGCATATCCTTTTTACACTTCGGACACTCATATATCTGGAGGATTTAATCCTTCTTTCATTACCCAATCTAAAACAGCCTTATTCACTTGTTTTCCAAGCAAAAGAAAAAATCATGTGGTTGCCTCGCTTTCAAGGAATTTTCTTTCGCAAGCCATTCTAACAACCGGTGCAAAATCAAGCCAAAATCTGAACACGTGGGGAAGAAAGAATGAGCAGGGGTAAACTTGACGTGTTGCAGCAGGGTCAAGGGCGAAATGGACGATTTTTTTTTGCTTGACCGGTTTTAGGGTTGCCATATTTTAGCCACCGGACTGGACAATCCGGAAGGTTTGTCATATTATAAACTTTGTCGCCAAGCAGTGTGCTTGTAAAAATTAACACCCCCCTCCAACTAACCCTGATCATTAAATCTTTCCTAACAGATCCTTTGCCGTCAAAGACACACACTCCACGACAAAACGAATAAGGGCCGGGGCGCCCTCCTTTCCCCCACCTTATTCAATATATACATTAATGACATTCCAAAAACACGCCTCTACGCGGACGACACTTCGATCCTGGCACAAAGCATGCATTACACACTTTCTCCTCTGGCATAGCTAGAAGACTGGTACAGAAAATGGAAAATTTCCTTAAATCCTACAAAAACCGAAGCAGTCTTCTCTGCTGGGCACAATACTCGCAAGCCACCGCCTATACACGTACAGAATCACCCGGTTCCCTGGTCCAAATCAGTTAATTATCTAGGTGTCATTCTGGATGAGCTGGAGGATCTTTTAACTCTCATATCATAAATATTAATAAATTCCGAGCTTTAGCTTGTATTTATTCCCCTTACTTCACTCGGAATTCTTCGTTGACAATTAAAAATAGATTGCTTATCTATACCTCAATACTCAGACCAGTACTCCTTTACGCTTCTCCCGTCTGGGGTCATGCTACTCAATCAAATATTAACAGATTAGAATCCTCTCGAAATTAATTATTAAAAACTAACAAACTCCACATGGTTCGTGAGAAAACGAGGATCTTCGATTCACGTTAAATCTCAAAACCGTGCGGGAGACCGTTAAGAAAATAGCTAACAAATTTTTCACTAACATTGAAAATATTGATAACAGAACTTTACGTAAAATTGAAATCTATATCCCTATCCAAGCTTTAATAGACCCCGCAATATCCTACTCTAATAAACTCTAACAGGGAGACTTGCTCTCCCACCCCTGATTTCTGCAAATTTTTCAACTCTATCAGACTAACTTTCCCAACGATCCCACCCTCTTCAGAGTAGCTTCCTCCCGATTGGACGAGCGTGAGTTACACAAAGATCCTTAAATATGGCCCTTCTTGCGGTCACTCCAAAATCGATAACTTACGGGTCCCCGTATGGGGGCAGCGGCCCCGACCCATACAAAACGCATCCAAGTCATTCAAAATAAAATTCTTAGAATCATTACTAACGCACCTTGGTACGTTAGAAATAGTGTCATACATCACGACTTACTACATGGAGCCGATCGATAACTACATCACTAGAACTTCTAGAGAATGTTTTTACTTCTATCAAAATCATAACTTTTTCTTGATAATTCAAAGCACAAACACTATTCGTATCCTCACTCTAAGCTAAGTTTTGCTTCAAAATTGATAGGTGGGTCTGCCCTTGAAACCGCCGTAATCACAACAAAAACACTTAATTTGCACACTTCACAATATTCAAACATGCATTGTTGCCTCTCAGAACTGAGATTAGTGTTAAAGCGTCAACTTCTACGTTCCACCTGCTGTGGCGTCTGCTTAGGTTTCTCCTACTTGCAGACTCTTTTCTTCATTCCAGCTGTGCATAGCATTCTCCCTTCCACTGGGTTTTGGTGCTTTCCTCGAACGTTTTGGGGCTGTTAAGCCACCTTCTCGCCTAGGCTGGGCGTCGCTCCAGTTTCGTCCTCGTTCGGCCTTTCTCTTCCTCTAAGCCTCCCCCCTGCGGGTGGAGTTGATTTTTTTAGTACTCCTGACAGGTCTTTCGCATTCCATACTTTTCTCCGGATTCTGGGTATAAGCGATTTATTTCGCTGGCACCCGCTTCATCTAATTTTCGTTCATTCAAAATACCAATTGATACGTGTTACAAATATTATTTGCCCACAAATTCTATACTGTAGGTGTCTTTTTAGATGTTAAAAGAAAAGGGCATTCGATAAAATGTGGCACGATGGCCTCACGTACAAGTTAATTAAATTACAGTACCCTGACTACTTAAATAAAATCATTCATAATTTTTTGCCATTGGTCAATAGAACTTTTTAGAGTTCGTAAACAATACATACTTTAACACAGGATCTTGCCTCTATGGGGTCCCGCAGGGATCTGTCCTATTTTCCCGTACTTCTGTACAACATTTACACGCATGATTTCCCACAATACTCCACCGTCAGTACTTGCCTGTTTGCGGATGATTCCGCAGTTCTCTCGCAAGGTGTCCAGCTGAAATACACAATTAAAGCTATACAAAACTTTCTAGAACAAACTCGAAACGTGGCTTACACATTGGAGAATTGCAATTAATGTTGATAAATCACAAGCAATTATTTTCAGGAAATGGGGGGATCATCGACCCATCATTTCCAGCTCACACTTTTTGACAACATAAGTGGGTTTCGTGGTGAAATATCTGGGCCTACACATAGATAGCCGTTTAACTTTCAAAAAACACATCGACCATCTAGCAAAGAATTCTGAGGTAGAATTCATTTAGCCATCTCCCTCGTTGAGTCTCCTTTATCTCTAGAAAATAAAGTAATATTATACAAGCAGATTCTGCACCCAGTTATAACTAATAGGATCTCCCGGGTCCCGTACGCAGCCACCACCCACATGAAAAGATTCAAGTAATTCAAAACAAAATACTCCGCGTCATGACGAAAGAACTTTGGTACGTCGGAAATGACGTGATACACAACGAGATCTACATATGGAGCCGATCACTAATTTGCATCCAATAAACTCTAGAAATGTATTTAAATCTATTGAGCTCATGACAATCCAATTATCAAATCACAAACACTGTTTTACGCATCCACATCCAAAATTAAATATGCATACTCTTCAACGAAGTGGAGAAACCTGCCTCCCCATAACACAACAAAAACACTCTTTTCACACTCTTAACCACATGATTTAGCTTCATTGTACTGCATCTTTCACTCAGGGTTCTGAGGTGAATTGTCACCGAATTGATTTACTGCCTTCGGCCGTCCGTCTTCCTTCCTGCGTTTCCTCCCCTCCTCCACTCCACCGGCGCTAAACTTCGTTAGAACGCTCGTGCTTTGGGGTACTTCGTACCTCCCCACTTTTTGTGGGAGTATTCGGTATTTGTATTTAACTTCAGTCATGGTTTCTCTTTTCTCCCATCCTTCTGGGAATAGGGCGCCCGCGATCATCTAATTTTAGTTTAGTCACTCCAAAATTGGACGGACGAAGGAAGGAGCCGGTCTGTTCTCTCTTCTAGCCGCCCAGATCCTATGATTCTCTGCCGCTGGCTTCCCCTCTGTGAAGGGGTGAGTGGGTAGGTGCCTGTGATATTTTTCACACACACAGCCAATACAAACAACATGCTTCCAGCATCTCCCCTTTACCTCACCTATTATTATTTTTTACTGGCAATTATTCTTCTTATATTGTAAATTACTTTTAAACAAAATCAAGTCAAAGTCAACCATCTATATTGCCTGATAGGAGATCAAGATCTCGGTTTTGAGATCAGGCGCTCCAGTTCAATACAGGAGGAGTTTTGTAGGCGAAGGACGAACTCTCGCCATAAACAATTCTCCGCTCGGACGCTGACCAGTGAGGTTGAACTGCGAACGCTCTCCTCTGCTACTACGACCGACCACCATGTGGCATATTGCTTCGGCAGTATCTCGTCAGTTTTCCCATATTGATAGTGCATCTGTTATCTACAGCCCTTATCAGGGCTAACCAGCTAGAGCAGACACTTTAATTCTCCCCACTTTTTTGACCTGGTAACGACTGGATATGGATCAACAAACAACGAACTTACGGATATGGACTTAATCAACTCGCTCAGATAAACTCCAACTCCTCCACTTCTTTCGGCATGTGAGCAGATTCTCCAGAACAAAGCCCAGCTGCAAAAGATGGAGACATTCAAAAAGTTCAAATTGGCCTGCATCTCAGAACTACAAGCCATGCCTGACCACCACCCGGATGAGCCCTTCTACAGAGGTGCCGTCTCGGAGCTTCAGGAAATTGAAGAAAACTATCAACTTGGCGTTATGATTTTAGCCTCATTTCCTCCTTGTGTTTCCCTGGTTGCCCACATCCTGAATCAGTATCGACAACTAATTCACCTAAAATCTCCCTAGATGTAACTCCTACTAAAAGAACTTTTAAACTTTAACAATAATAGAACTTCTAGTAAACGAAAAGAAGATTCCGATTTTGAATATCCTCCTCTAAGGAAAACAACTAAAAGACAAATTTTAAATATACCTAACGATAGTATTTCCATCTAGTTATCTAGTCTAGTTACCTAATGATAGCAATATTGAAGAAATCACAGGTTCTCAAAACGCTATTCCCGTCGTTACTCCCAAACCCCCATCGGCCACTGGTTCTACCCTTTCCGGCAATCAAAACTCCGTTAGAACGCTTACCCCTCCAGTCATGCTTAGAATTACTGAAACGATCAGAAGCCATATGAAAAGTTATAAATGAAAAGTTCCCTAAAATAAGATCACGCACAACCGGAGAATTTATTAAACTTTTATACCGATGAATTGAACAATATCACGAATTGTTGACTTTTGTTGAAAAAGTAAAATTCGAATTCTACGAAATTAAGCCCAAAATGAGCGCCCTATCAAGGTTTTTTTTGAAAGGACTCCCCCGCAACTTCAAAGTCGAAGAAATTAAAGCTGACTTGGAAGAACTAGGCTTTACCCCGGAAAAAGTTAATCAGCTAATAGGCCGCCGAAGTAAACAAGCTATCCCGGTATTTCTTTGTGACTCTCCCAAGAAACATCGAAAACCTAAAAATCTTTCACCTAAAAACCCTAAGCTATTTAAGCATTCGTGTGGAAGGTTATAATGGAAAAGGTGTTACACGTGTAAGCACTTCCATCATAACTCAGAAAACTGCCATCTAAACCCGCTCTGTTTAAAATGCGGTGAGGGACACATTACCCGTGAATGTCCGATAACTGAAAGACTAGAAACCGCCTATTGCGTAAAACTGTGAAATGTACGGCCATATGGCAAACTGGAGGGGATGCTCCTGTTTCCCAAAAAGCTCCCCAAGGGCACAGCCCTGAATAATCGAAATTCTTATACAAATATATACAATAGCATTATCAGACCGAACGTATCCTATGCTCAAGCCGCAAATCCAAATAAAAATTTCAATTAACTCTAACTCTCAAAATAAACAACAGATGACGCCAAAAGGACCTGTGAATTCTGCTCAAATTGAGGCCAATAGAAATCCCCTCCCCAAATAATAGATCTATCCCAAATTTTAACAAGTCTAATAATAATTTTAACAGATATAACTTAACAGAAATATTTTTAATAATAATAATTTTAACTTGCAAAAGCCGCCCTACAAATGACTATACAATGTTTGTGTCAACTATCTCAATTTACTCAAGCCATAGCTACTTCAAATCCTAATTTCATTAATAATTTTAACTAAGTGCAAAAAAGCAAACAATAACCAAAATCAAATGTACGCCTTATTAGAGGCCTCTTGTAATAATAATAATGGTTAAGTCCCCCATTGGCCTCAATTTGTGTTCTTGGAACGCAAACGGTCTGCTTAGACGTAGAGTAGAACTACGAATATTTATAGAGAAGCACTCCTCCGATATTTTTTCATACAGGAAACTCATCTGAGACCATCGCACACTTTTACAATAGCTTATTACACTTGCTACAGAAATGACAGGATCACTAACACAGCGGCCACCGGCGGAACTCTTATTCTTATCAAAAAGTCTCTTAAACATTACTGTCTCCCCCCACACACTACAAGCTGTCGAAGCGACTAACATTATACTAACTCCCCACGACCATGACCCCGTTTCTATTGTCTCTGTTTACATTCCCCCTTCCTCAGACGAAAACTTATTTACAATAGACTTAGAATATATTTTCTCCGAACGAGTAGTCATTGTGTCGTCTTCGGTGATTTCAATGCTACCCATAGCGCTTGGAATTGCAATGTAAATTCAAACAGAGGCAAACATCTTTTTAATTTTGCCAACATCTTAAATCTGCACATAGCTTTTCCTGACTCCCCCACAATATTTGGCCATAACTCAGCTAACACAATAGACTTCGCTTTAATCAAAAACTTTTACTACCCTTATACTATTAAATCCTTTAATGACCTCTATTCTGACCATAACCCTGTTTTCCTAAATTTCGATTTTAAACTTAAAGTGGAATCCTCAAATCCTAGAGCGATTACCACCAACTGGAAGGATTTTAGAAATTTTAATTTAAATAAAAACTTCTCTCTTTTTAACTACTATCCGAATAATATTAATAATACCAATGATCTTGAAACCAAATATAAAGAGTTCACCGAAGCGGTCGTCGTTACCCATAGCCACCCCGCCTCCCAACCAATAGAAAATGCTCGCCGAAACTTCACTCCAAATCACATTAATCAACTTATTAAGCATAAAAACAACCTTCGTAAGCGCTATCAGCAGACTTTAAATCCTTTTTATAAAACATTATACAGTAGAGCTCAAGCCAACCTCAAAAAGGAACTTAAAATACACTGCTCAAAACAATTAAAGGATATTGTAAGTTTTATATAAAATAAAGATATAAGCGAAAAAATTTTTTTGCCGAAAATGGAAGAAGAGAATCACAAATGCAAATTTTTCTGATTTTCAAACTGTGGAGTATGCTAATTTTGAGTTCGACGTCAAAAACGTCGCTTCAGCGGCAGCGAATGAAATTTGACTTACAACTGAAATGTAGACATGGATGATCGGCATTCAGTGACTGTTTTGTTAAGATGATTACGATGTCTCAGCGAAGTCGTTTAACCGATTCAGATGCTTGGAGAGTTGTTGGTAGGTTAGAAAAGGGCCAAACTCAAGCCGAAGTAGCTCAAGCCATTGGAGTGTCACAAAGGGTGATTTCCAGGATCTGGAACCGTTTTTTGGAGACTGGAAGTGCAGGCCGAAGACCAGGACAAGGTCGTAGACGGGCAACAACGCCCAATGAAGATCGTTATTTAGTGTTAACTGTTCGGAGACACCGAAATATGAACGCTACTCTTCTCCAACAACACCTTGGCTCGGCTACTGGCACCACGGTTTCAACTCAGACTGTCCGAAACCGGCTCCATGGTGTAGGTATGTATGCTCGTCGACCGATGGTATGTGTTAGACTAACATCAAGGCATCGTCGTGACCACAGGGAGTGGACAACAGTGCATGTGAATTGGAGGAGAAATGAATGGAGCGATGTTCTTTTTATGACGAGTCCTGTTTTTCTGTTCATCCGGATAATAGGCGTATTTTCATCGGGAGGGACCGTGGCAGTAGGAATAATCCTGCGTTCGTGCACGAAAGTGTCAGATTTGGCGGTGGAGGAGTGTTGGTGTATGGTGGCACCTACATTGATGGGCGCACAGACCTCTACATCATTCGAGATGGACCTCTGACTGCTCGCCAATATAGGGATGAGATCCTCAGTCATATTTTAGTCCCTGACGCTGCAGCAATCGGCGATGACTTCATTTTAATGGACGATAACTGCAGGCCACATCGTGCTAACCTGGTGGATGATTTCCTTTTCGAGGAAGGAATCGTACGAATGTAATGGCCAGCGTGTTCTCCAGGCATGAATCCAATAGAGCACGTTTGGGACGCTCTAGGAAGACGAGTTGCTGGCCACCAACCACCCCCACAAACTCTCCAAGAACTGGAAAGAGCTCTTTGGAAGAGTGGGACAGAATACCCCAACTTGTGATTAATAGCCTCATTGAATACATGCCTCAAAGGTGCTCAATGTTGCTGGCCGCCCATGGAAACCATGTGGAAACTGAAAATGATTTCCTTGAAGAAAACACCTTTTCTTTTTTTTTTCTCAATTGCACAAATTGTGTTTTTTTTTTTCCTTTTGTACAAAATGCGCAATAAAATGGATTTTTTCTGCCAAACATGTGTAATTTATTCTCATATAACCTACCACGTCTGTCGACCATGTATCAATCAGCTAAAAAGTTTGCCAGCCACAAGGTCCACCTAAAACCGCAATATCCTTTAATTATTTTGAGCAGTGTATATAGTAATGATACTTGGAATGCTAGACTAGAAGCTTTAAATACATCTGACAATGGCCTCTGGGAGGCGCAGCGATTCTTAAAAAATAAAAGATCTCAAATACCTACGTTGAACTGTGCTACTGGTATGGCCGTCACTGATCCGCAGAAGGCTAACCTTCTTGCTAATACGATTAAAAATAACTTCATTGAAATTAACCGCATGCAGGACAACTACGAACAAGATGACAAGGTTGTCACCTCAGCTGTGAATAACTTTCTCTCTTCCTCCCCTTCTACTCAAATTGAACCTGCCATGCCTGATGAAATTATTAACTTCATTAAAAATACTAGCTCTAAAAAGACCCCCGGTAAAGATACTATCACCAATAAAATGCTAAAAAATTTTCCTATCGAACTAATCCTCATACTAACTATTCTTTTCAACAAAATTCTTAAATTTCATCACTTTCCTAGTAACTGGAAAGAAGCTATCATTTTCCCTATAATTAAACATGGTAAAAATAAAAATCTTCCTAATTCATATAGACCCATTTCTCTCCTCTCAACTTTAAGTAAAAAAAATTAACTGAGTACATTATTCTTAATAGACTTAAAAAATCATTAATGATAAAAGCCTAATTAACCCTAATCAATATGGATTTACAAATAAACTATCTACTCTTCATCCTCTTCTCAGACTAACAGAAAGTATCTCGGAAGGTTTCCATAAAAAGAAGAGCACGGGATTAGTCATTCAGGATATCCAGAAAGCCTTCGACCGTGTTTGGATTTTAGGATTCACTTTCGAACTAATTACTTACGAAATTCCCTCTCCCCTCATCCACTCGTACCTCACTAACAGATCCTTTCGGATTAGAGTAAATGAATCATTATCTAACTCTCATTCCATCTCTGCAGGGTGTCCTCAGGGCTCATTGCTTGGGCCCCTGTTGTTCAATCTCCATATTAATGACATTCCCAGCTATTTACTAACAAAAATTAGCCTCTATGCTGATGATACGGCCATTAATGCCACGTGCAGAAACTTAGTCTATTACTTTTGCCATTAACAAACACCTCAAGCTGCTAGAAAATTATTACGACAGATGGAAAATTAGTATCAATGTAAAAAAGTCTTGTGCAGTCATCTTATAACCAAAAAACGCACCACACCTCCCCCTACAATAAACAAATTCCCTGGTCTCCGAACACCAAATATCTTGGCGTTATTTTTGACTCACACTTAACTTGGAAACAACACAACTTACACGTTCGCGATAAGTTCCGAAAAATTATGTTTAAACTTTTGCCCCTAATTTCCCGGAACTCACATTTAAGTAGAGATAACAAAGTGCTTCTCTATACAGCCGTTATGCGTCCAATCATTGCTTACGCCTGTCCAGTATGGGGTTATGCTGCTAAACCCCCCCCCCAATATTAATATTTTAAATACTCTGCAAAATTCCTATATTAGAATGATTGTAAATGCCTGCCGCTACATGCGAAATGATGACATTAATAAAGCCCTTAAAATCACTAGTTTTAAAGCACATATTCAAAAATTAGCTATAAACTTTTTCGATAATTTACCGCGGTAAATACGGACCGTGGCTTGCTTTGTCACGGGTTTTGAGCCCAGTACCACTAAAGAACCGTAAAGACCCGCCGTATGGGCAATATGTTAAATTTAAACGATTACAAATGTAACGATAATACTAAAAGCCCTCGAGAAGAATATTCAATCAATCAATCAATCAATGATAATTTACCAAATACTAATAACGTAAATATGTTAAATTTAAACGATTACAAATGTAACGAACCCGAGAAAATTCTCTGGATTCTAGCATTTGTATCCTTGCAATAATTTTTAATTATTGCACCCTAGTAAATTTTTAAATTCTTAATTCCTTTTAGTCTTATATTTTTAATAATCTTTATACCCCACTGGACAAGCGTCTTTCCCCCTCTTACATTCTATAACTTTATCTACCCCATGGGCAGCCAGCCTGAGGCTAAATTCACTTCCACCCCCACCTCCAACTCACATCCAGAGAACATTTTCATAAGTTCTCAGTACTCATAAAATAAAATGATCATTTTACCCCAAAACTGCATCTCTAAGCCCCTCATCCCGGATTCCAAACTACCTGATAGGAGAATCGCCGACATGCCACTCCGCAAACTGTCAAAATAACGAAGTCAAGTCCTGCATCAAAGACATTATGATATGGGATTGAAGACTGTTTATTAGTCCAGGTACCCAAAAATAGACTTTCATCCACGAACTCTCCCTACTAGTAGTGACGTCACAAATCAACATCAACGCAAAGCAAAGGTTCGCTGACGGGGAGGGGAGAGTATAGCTCAGTGGTAGAGCATTCGACTGCTTATCGAGAGGTGCGCGGTTCAAAGCCGGGTGTCCCGTTCTTCAGAGAAGAGAAATATTTTTTGAGAACTTCGAAGGCGGGGATGTGATCTGCTCCGTTCTGTATATTTCTAGACAAAGCATTTTCGTATCCGTTCCTACGGAAAGCAAAATAAAGGTGCGTTGACGCGGGGGTATAGCTCAGTGGTAGAATATTCGACAGCAGATCAAGAGGTCCCAGGTTCAAACCCGGGTGTCCTCTTCTTCAGAGAATTTCGAAGGCGGGAATGATCTATCCCGTTCTGTATATTTCTAAACAAAGCATTTCCGCATCTGTGACGGTGTGCGCGCCCATCGTAGAAATTCACCCCCTCATGGTTCTTCTTCCCTAACGCCCCAAAACCCTTCTTCCCAACGCCCCCAATAGAAGTATAACTTCAAAAATTTATATTTGGGAGTGAGAGAGATTTTGAACCAGTTGCTTAGTTCTTATGTTAATATCATCTTTAATAAATAGGTATTGCATGCAGAAAACGATAATTCAAAGAATACAATTTTGAAGATCGCTTCTGTTGAATAAATGCTATGGTAAGCTAAGGCTTCAACCAAATATTACGTTTCCGTTTTATAACTTAATACAGAGCATATTATACAGAAATTATCTATATAGCTGAGTGGTAGTGGCAGAGCGGTAGCGCATTGTGCTTCTCCGCCACAAGTCCAAGGTTCGAACCCTGGGCTGGGCAAAGTCGACTCGGCCTTTCATCTCTTCAGTGGGTTGATAAATGAGTACCAAGCTTGCTTGGAAACTTAACAGGGGTGGTTTCGCGTCCAACTAGCCACCTGACCGGAACATCTACTCATGCACCTCAGTCCCCAAGGTCAGGAAAACTGAGACGGGCACAGTAGACCTTTGATTTGAGTCATCAATAATGAACAAAACTACCAGTTCATGAATATTTTTTAAAAAATGTATCTTGAAAATATAATGTTAATCTCAGCTCTAAATTATCTTTTGCAATACAACGTGAAATTATAATTGAATGAATTGATTCCATTGATTTAAATCCTACAGAGAGGTATTTCTTAATTATTTAAATAATTTCAAAAGGTACTGAAAAATTTTAAGATTACCCTCTCTTATCTTCATCTAGCTCTCTCTATTACCTGTATTTTTTCACTCCTGAAGACGAGTTTAAAACGAATTAGGTTTAAAAAATGTGCGGTATTTAAGTACATTTCGGCAACGCGAGTGAAGATAATAACTAATGGAAATAAAAGAACAAATGAGAAAGAAACCGTCTCTACCAGCATCTATATCAAATTAATTAATAAATGTTTCTTTCAAACAGGTATTTTGTTGAAAAAAAATTCTTATTCTTTTATTACTGCATATTGTCTATTTTTATTTTTTCCTTTAGTGATCAAAGAAACATATTTATTTCCTTATTCTGGATTTTTGTTTCTCTTCAATAGTCGTTCCGTTTTCAGTGAAACTATGCATAACTTAATTCAAAGGTGTCACTTTTATTTAAAGTAATTACAACATAAAAGAATGGAAATACCTAAAATTGTACTTGAACAAGGCTATTTAGTTAAAAAAAATTACAAGATTGAATTATGTATTATTAGTACTTATTTATATAATACGGCAAGTTACCAGATAAGGTCTCTCTCCCTCTACATGTATTGTGTATACATCTTGCAGGCAAAATTTGAATTTTTCCTACATTATTTCCGCATTTAATAGTAATACTTTTTTCAGGCTTCATTTCAGTATTGGTTTAATTAAATCATAGTTATATACTGGAAAACATTCGAATTATTATTTGTTTTGTAACTGTTATATTTTAAAAAAATGCAAATTTCTAACAGTTTGTTTAGTGGAATAATTACATAAAATCTAATTATTGGGTAAGTTTTATGAAGTTCGTGTGAATTTTAAAAAATTTAATACAATTTAGTATGCTCAAATCAGTTAATTTTTTCATGTCAAAGAAATCTGCCCATTTTATCAAATTCAGTTTTTTAAAAAAATGCTTTAAAATCTGTCCTTTTCATTTCAAATTTTCTTTTATACATTAAAAAAAAATCCATAACAGATTTATACAATACAGACCTGTTTATGGTGATACAAAAACTATGAATACAACTAAGTACTAAGTGGAATTTTGGTGGAAAATTCTACATTTTATCTAGTTATCACGTCAATTTTTAGTTCATATAAGATATTTATACAGATCTGATCTTTTTTAATGGGCCACAGTCTAGTACATTAGTCCCGGATTCGAAACTTGATTTTGCTAAGAATTAATTTTTTGAAATTTTGCAAGTTTGACTTATTATACGAAACGGAATCTCAAATTTCTCCAGTAATATTGTGTGGTTGTTAATCTACACTATTAAAATTCGTAGGTAAACAAACGTATCTATCTATACGGCCCCTATCTTCTCACGAACCGCACAAAGCAGAAACTCGCCGAAGGTACCAAAAAATTCGGGAATGATCCGAGAAATCCGTTTAGACAATTTATATTCCGATATTCCAATTCGTTAAAAAAGATAATTAATTAAAACCTTAAAATGCATAATTAGTGCCATTTTTCACCACCTGGGGCTAAGTTCAACTTTTTTTTTTTTTTCAGACGGACGTTTTTAAAACCCGACCTAATTTTTTTCATGAGACTCTGACAAAAAATAATTACAGATTCGGAAAGATCATTTACTTCGCCACGATACGGTATAGTTAATTTTACAAAATAATAACATTTTCTATTTTTTAAGATTTTTTTAAATGAGTCAAAATCGATACGTTTTTATGATTATGATTTCTAAATCGTTCCGCTTGCATTTTCTTTATAGCTAATGAAAAAAATATTTTACATTAAAAAAGTTCATGCTTTTCTCTTTTAGAATCTGTTACTTAAAAATTAAATGTCAAAAATTGTTTGTTTTTTTTTACAATTTTTCAAAAAATACTCCAAATTTTATTTAAATACTTAATAACTTCTTTATTTATAAAAATAATCTCACGTGCGTTTCTGTGTGTAGAATAATATTATACGCAATCTGTACAAAGATTGATAAAATATCTCAAAAATTACGGTTTATTTTAAAAAAAAATTGTGCTTTTCGTTTAATACCGTTTTTACGAGATTCCGTTAAAACAGTATTTTCCTTAAATTTTTTATTTTAAAATTAACGTTGTTTGTTATCGATGTGGGAAATTTGGAAACTTCAACTTAAAAATTAACTACTCAAAAAATGAAAACTTTAAAAAACATTCGCAAGATTTTTAGTGCTGTGCGCATGCGGAAACTCCAATCTTCGCGTTAGTGACGCTGCTGTTTAGAACTAAGCCGGGTGGAAGGAGGAGGTTGTTTTCAGGGACTAAGACTGTGGGAATTTTCCCGTGTGATACTTGCTCCTCGCTTGAGTGAATCATTTCATTCATTACCGATAATTGTTTTAAAGTGCGTGCTTTTTACCCTTTTATTCAAATCTATTTTCAATCGAACATTCAAAAACAATGCAATAAAGAAATTAATAGTCTTTTCAATAACCAGCGGGGGGAATTTTTGTATAACAGTGGAATAAAAAAAAACTTAAGAATTATGCTGTTACAAAACAACGAAATTTTGCTTATAAATAAATGTATTTAAAAATTAATATAGTAAAATTAATACATATCTTTCTTTTGATTTAATTATTTCACAATTTTTTTTTAAATATCTAATAAGTCTTTATCAATAAACGATATTTTTTATTTTACAGCCATTTTTCTTTAAGACATAAGACTTCTTTCTTTTTTGTGACATAAAGGTATGTCACAACTAATTGTTCAATGAACATTTTCTATCAATTTTTTTTTATTTCAAAACCTAAGAAGGAAATGTAACGATTGACTGACCCTTCTTCTTTGTAAATGAAAAATACCAAACACCTTTTATTTTAATCTCTAAGAAAATAATTATTGTTAAAATAATGAATATGTTTGTTTTGTATAATATACTTTTTTTCGTCAGATACATGTTTAAATGATTTACCAGGACAGAGCTGAAAAACAAAAATAATTATAAAATACTAAAATATTTTTATCAGACATATATCATTTGCAATTTTGAATGTTATTTTTGAATTCATATAATAAAAAAAAGTCCGTAAAAACTTTAAAAATTCATAAAATCCGTAGAAATAAACAAAAAAAAAACTGTTTATCAGCATTGGTTTGTTTGCACGGGATTTTTTAAGCGTGAATTAAAAGTACATAATTTTTGAAAACATCGGTAGGTGGCGCTGTTACTTGTCTGTGGTGGAAATATGCAAATTTTTTAAAAAACCTTTTTTTTTAATGAATCCACATTATTTTACACATATATAAACAAACATGAATACAGTGAACAAGAATGCTCAATACCGGATACAATTATTAACCTTTAACGCTAAAATGCTTTAGTATAGTTATTTTAAAAAAATGAACGAGGAATCAGCGACCATTGCCTTGAAATTTTTTCAGAAAAATGTGAAGAGTGGAAAAGGCCCTTTAACACCTGCAGGTTTTAAAGCATAAAACATTTTGAGGCACTGGATCTTAGGATCGAGCAAAACCATGGTTGAAAGATGCACGTGCACCCATTGCTGTCGAAATGGAAATCTCGGAATCATATAGTGCAATAGTTTTTAAATGTACCAGAAATTGCAAGAACCATATCTGTCCGCAATATTCTTCGAGAAAAAAAGGGCTGTAAAAACTAAAATTGCAATCGTGCCATGAACTTTTGCCAGCAGATACACTTGATTAAGTATTTGCGAAGTGGGCCTATTTTTAAAAATGGAACAGGATCCCACCTGGGTTTTAACATCTTGTTACAGATGAAGCTCATTTCTAAATTCATGGTGACGTTTTAACCATAACTTCGATTTGGGTGACCTAATCACGTGAGCATAATCTTCGAGCCATTGCTTGTAAAAGTGACAGCATTTTTTCACGTATTTTTATCAAAACCCTTCTTTTTGAATATGCCCAAAAATGGATGGATAACGGAAACGGTAAATGCATTATCAACGCTTCTGCGGAGAGTTTTGTTTAATTCAACGAGGTCAGATTTCGTTATTTCACGTTAAAAATGCAATCATGGAAACCAGTCAAACTGAAAATCTTAATTTTTTTTCACGTATAAATTTCGGGGAAAAAGAATCGTTTAGGCACATTACATACTAAAAATAAATTTTGTTCACTATACAGAACTTCTGTTTATATTTGAAATCTCGTGGGAAAAACTACCGGTTAAAGTTCAACTGAAAGATGCGATCCACAAGAAGTATCCTCCAGTCATTTGTTTACATGTTTTACTTTGCCGTTTTGGATTTGTCGCTCGTCTATAATGTCTTATACCCTTTTGGTTCAGAAAAATAAGCATATTCTGGTTTAAACTAAAATTGAAAAAGTTTTCTGTTCATTATTTATGCATTGTTTCTTAAATGATTTGCGTACTCAAGCACACCTAGGAATGAAAAACAAAAATTATTTTTCTATAAAAATACTGAAATATTTTTATCCCGAAACAGTATTCTTTCATTTCTCCGTTTTGAATTTTTAAAATTTTTACGGACTTTTTGAATGTAAATATATATATATATATATATATATTTTTTTTTTTTTGCACTTCATATGTTTAATCAAACATTCAAACGATCAGAAAAAAAAAATAATTTCAATAACTTTTTCTGTAAGATTTTTTTAAAAATTCATCACTAAATAATGGGGGGATAGCTCTACACTCAAAAAAAGTAACTGTAACGCCGGGCTATAGAGAGATAAAAGAAACATGTCTGACAATGGGAAGAAATTTCGAAAAAGGGCATTGTAATGACGTTAATATAGAAATCCTACATACACAACAACAGGAGATGCTGACAGCTAGAGGAGAAGGGGAATTTCCATGACAATATGTTATACATTCAAAAATGTTCATGCAACGCAGGGGGTAAATGAAGGGGATAGAAACCTGCCTGACAGTGAAAAGAAGTCGAAAAAGGGAAATTTTAATGACATCATTATAGCAATCACTCACATCGTACGCGTACACACCCACACAAAAGTGCTGGCGTCATGAAGGAAAGAGGAAATTATAACGTGGAAATTAAGTTGTACACTCGGTAAAAGCCCGTGCAATGCCCGACTAAGCAGAGGGGAAAGAAACAAAAAAAGTCAAAGTAATTTTGAAAAATAAGAAATGTTGAATATAAAATTTTTAGCGATTCATTGTATGTGGGACAATTTTCTTCCAACAGTCACTGAATTACTAATCAAACATGTACATTTTTCATCTTTTGTACGCAATGTTCTTATTAAATTCAATTACTAAAAAACCTAAACGTTATTTATTTCACTATTATTTCACACTTTTATCATCAGAGCATATTTTAAAATTAAAATGTGACGAACTAAATAAAAATAATGTAAACATTTTATGTTCCTAATTTTTTAATACTTTGATTTAAAAATAGTATTAATTTTTTGAAAATATGTAACAGATCAGATAAGTGGTTTTCGTGTATTTATTAACCAGCTAAATTTTGCACATTAGATGTGTTTCATTACTTGAATTTTATTTTAAATTAGCGTTTTCAAGAGTTTTGAATTTCTCTAACCCTCTAAAAAATTATTTTATTTCCTCATGAGGATAGGAATATTAAGGTATGTGACTACCTTCGGAGCACGTTTTTTGAAATATATAAATTTCAACTAAATAACCCCCTTTTTTTAAAATTTGAAATAGGGTATAAAACTAGGAATTCATATACGATTTTCACAAAATTAAAAATAATTTTGGATAAATTGGAAATTTTGAATGATATTTTAGTGAAAAATTGCAGTTGTGGTAAACCTTGTATGAAAAATTCTAATAAATATATTCGAATAATAGTTGTTGTACAGTAAATAAATAACATTATTATCTGTACTTAGAGCTATATATAAGATGTGTAAAACTTTTGAAAGTTTCTAAAATATTTCAATTTTTATGCAAGAACTCAATTTTTTCAAAAAACTAATGCTATTTTCTCACTAAAAGTGCAATAAAATTCATAAATATATACACATAGACTAGATAATAGTCTAGACTGCAGGTAAAACTAAATACAACATTTTTTTAAAAATTTCAATTCAATATCTTAAAAAAAAAAACCTGCAGTGAACTTTACCATGAAGTAAAAAATTGAAAAGCATAGTTTCTCAAAAAATGCATTTAAGGATTTTAATACAGTAGAAAAAATTTTCTACTAATTTTGTACATTTTTTAAAGTCAAAATATTTATAGGTGAAGATCTCTTTAGCTTCATATTTAACTAGTTCGAACTTTTTTTTTAACCTTTTGCGGTTTTCTAGAGAGTTTTATGGACTATAACAAATGCTGTGTTTAGGGAAATTTTGATGAAAAAATGCAGTTACACAATATTCTAACTCATGTATTCAAATAATATTTATACAGTACGTGAATAAGATCTTTACATGCATTAGAAATTAAAAGATTTGCAATATTTTTGAAAGTTTTTTAAATATGCCAAATTTTATGCAAAAACTCGATTTTTAAAAAATTAATGACTTTTTAATAAAAAAAGCAATAAAGTACATAAATATATGCACAGAGATTAGATTTTGATTCATAATACAGATAGAACTAAATAAAACATTATCTGAAAATTTCAATATCTTAAAAATATTTTGTGTAGGGATCTGCATCCGGTTTTGTATACTACATTACCGTTTTACTTATTAGGCTATAATTTTTCTTCTAAATATCGTAGAAACAAAAATAGAGTGCTTTTGGAATCTTAAATGTATAGGCTATAAAGTAAAAACATAAAACAAGTTTCAAAAGCTTTAACCAAAATGGGAAATTTTGGGGTAGTCACATACATTAAGGATTTGAATGAGTGCATTTGAATTTATTTATTTTTGTTGATAGTAACATTTAAAATGTTGTGGCTATTTCTAAATAACACATATAGTTATACCAAAAAAAGAATACTCACTTCATAAACCTTATATAATTGATGTGACAATTACAGCATTTTGTTTCAATTGTAATAAATATAGAGGTAAATATATATTTCATTTGTGATATACAAAGAACTTTTATATAACAAGTGAAAAAAAATACAGTTGATCAGTTCAAGGCAGGTAATGCAGCTAGCATTTTATATAATTTATCTCTGCACACTTTTCGTATTATGTACTTGATAAAAATATTTAATAAAAACTGTAGATCTTTTGTAATGAAATAACTCGCTAAAAATGAAGTTTAAACTGAGGGTCCTCAGTTTAAGACAAGAAGACCATAAAAATCTATAACTTGAACTCAGTGGTGCAACAGCCCATGAGGGCCAAGGGCTAATGTGCCCAACTCAGTATACGCGACCCTGGGCCCTGAGGTTTATGAGCAGGTGTTCTGGTGAGGTGGTCAGTCTGACACGTTAGTGAAAAGTTCCCAAGCAAGTTTGGTACTCATTTATCGACCCACTGAAGGGATGAAAGGCTGAGTTAACCTTCGAGCCTCGGAACTGTGGTGTGGAAACGCGATGCACAAACCACTCAGCCACTGGGAATAAATATCTATCCTCTGGTGAAAAAATCTGTTGTTGGTACTTATGCCACCTGATCGACAGTAATCGATTCTAACATCATATCAAGGCACACGAAATTCAACGATGGGCAAAGAAGGGGCTGTCGTTAGCTTCGAGCACAAAACAGGCAACAGTGTGATTTGGCACCATTCTACCCCAACTGTGAGGAAGAACACCCTGGGGATGATCAGGGGCTTCCCACCTCTCTTCCCCTTCCACCAACCTCACAAGAAGACTTGTAGCTCAAAGGCTATTTAGAGTAACCCCATGCCAAAAAGGCACTTTTCCTTTAACAAATATTCATGTCTTACCTGGGATTCGAATCTAGGCCTAACGGCACAGCAATCAGTTTCACTAACCACTATATGTTTCATATAAAATGTATCATTCATAGGAAAAATAAACTGCTTTTTGTAAAAAATGCAACACCATGAAGGGGAATTAGAATTAAATGAAATTTAATGCACAGACGACTTGTATTAGTACAAATAAATGACGAAATTTTTTAAAGCAAAAAAACAATATTAGGTGTCCAAAATCAGTATTTGATGTAGCCAACACGCACTGCAATAAGTGCTGCTATACGACGTAGCATGGAAACAAACAGATTTTGAATGTCTGCTTGTGGAAGAGAATTCCATATTGCTTGTATGCGCAGCAAAATTTCGTCTTTTGAAGCTGCAGGACACGGATCATTAGCGAGATGCCGACCAACCAAATCCCACTCGTGTTCAATAAGCAATATATCCGGCGAATAAGCAGACCAAGGAAGAAGTTGCATGGGTTAGGCTGAACAGAAGTCTCCAACAGTCACTGCAACATGTGGGCATGCATTATCCTGGTGAAAGATAGCTCCAGGGATGCCATAAAGAAAGAATGACTTCAGGCTGTAGCACTTCATGGACGTACCTGTTGCTAATACCCTCAATTCATAGCAAATTGGATTGCTCATGATACGAAATCACACCCCAAACCATAACTCAGGCCACTATGTTGTTTGATAATGCACTCTGGAAGGCAGCGTTCACTGGCATAGCGTCTACCATGAATGCGTTTATCATGGTCCCACAAATTGAAGCGGGATTCATCTGAAAAGACAACTTGGTGCCTATCAGCTTACAGGCTCTGTGCTCATGAGCCCATTGCAGACGCAGCCATGAATGGTTTGCCGTATGAGGGATCATGTGTAAAGACACCCTTGATCGCAATCCACGGTACAGCAGACATCGACGAATTGATGAAGCCAACATTTGTACACCTGTAGCAGTAGACCAACGTGCTGCGAACTGACTGGAGGAAGCTGTATGGTCATTTACCGCCAGGTGGAGCAGGGGTTGATCGTCGCACACTGAAGTCACCTTCCATCGTCCACTGCCAGTTTTTCGGTGTTCGTCGGTCCACTGCTTCCAAACTTGCATCACTGCGGAACTGTTCCGCTGCACACAAGCTCCTACTGCGTAATAGGAAAATCCTCTTCTCGAAGGCCAATGATCCTCCTCTGTTCAAACTCCGTAAGTTGTTCGAATTTCTCCTTATTTCGTCGTGGAGGTATACATAGGTCTCACTAAACATTCACCACTAACAAATAATCATACACTATTTTCAACGGGTCCCACGACAGCTCTCTAATTACACGCTTTCAGCATCAGTTCAGAGGGTGCTGAGCACGCCATGCATGCACGATGACTCCGAAACTTTACTATTTTACATAACATCCTATAATTGATATTTGCTGCAAAGTTCATTTAATTCTGATGATTCCTGCATGGTGTTGATTTCTTACAAACAGCAGTGTATTATTATTTTATTTTCGTATTTTATAACATTAAAATTTGTATAACTTGGGAAGGTCCTTAAAATATATGATAAACATACATAATTACAGATGAAAATTGCAGTAATACAAACTATTATACCTTGGTATACAACAACTTGAAAAATAAATATAACTTGATATACATCCTCTTATGATGCCTAAAAATCTAGTTTGGAATATAACTTGTATGTTTCACACAAATGTACATCCTTGATCAATTGAATATAGTTTTAACAAAGAATAAACCTCGAGAAATTTTAAAAGATCTCTTAATTATTGCCCATTACATATGCCATTAACAAAGCCTGACAGGCAGCTTTCTATAAAACATCAAATTCAGTTGGAATTTGATGCTGTGATTGGAAAGGATATAAGCAGCAAAGAGCTTTAGTGGAAGTCATTGTCTATCTGGGTTGATTCATACGAGTAATCACACAGTGGAAGAGATAACAGGCATGTGCCGAAATATTGACCACGCGAGGGCGCTGGTGTGCGCACATCTGTATTAAAATTGTAAAGATCGTGAGAGTGTGTGTGTGTAACTTGTATCGTAGGATGTAAGCCGCATCGCGGCAATTCGTATCTAATTAAACATTATTATACCTAAATTATCTCATGGAATTATTGTGGACTGTCTTAACTAATTCGCCCGGATACACACTCCTTTCGTTCGAAATAATTATGGACATTGCTTCGTTTATAATTCGCTACAAGGTGCATCGGCCTTGAAGGACATTCGCTGCGTGATGGGGGGTGAGTACTTTCGTTTTGTCTAACTTTGAATTCGGTATTTGTCTAGTTAAGCTTATTTCTCATCATTTCTGATTTTGGTTTATTCGTAACTGTCGGTATTTGGAAGGTTGCTCTGGTATAGTTTTGTTTATTTGAATGCATATTGTTAAGCTGAATTTTGTTTGAAAGTTGTACTAAGTTGCATTCAGAATTGGTGTTGTCATTTGTATATTTGTTTGCAATTATAGTGTTTTGGTTTAAAATGGATGCAGCAAATAAGGCTATATTAGAAAGAACGAAAAAGACTCGATCTGTTTCGAGATCCCTCGTGACAAAACAAATTAATAAATTAGAATCCGAAATAAGCAATACAGCTGATAAAACAACAGTACATGAGATATATATGCAATTAATTTCTAAATTTGAAGAGCTGAGTACACTCGATAAGGAAATGGAGAATTTAATAGATATTGAGAGTCTAGAAGAAGAAATCGTAACTCGCGAAGAATATCGAGATAAATTTATAATTTGGAAAATCCGTGCTGAACGTTATGTAGAATCAGTTTCGAACACTGCTATTCAAAATTCGGTGGAAAATCAACCACAAAACATAACACATCCTTTAAATAGTACAGTTAGTTCTGTTTTATCAAATCAACCGCGTTTACCTAAACTCACATTAGAATCTTTTTCGGGCAAGGATATCAGTAGTTTTCCCAGTTTTTGGGCTAGATTTAAATCCGCAGTACATGAAAATTCGAGTTTAAATGATGTGGACAAATTTTCCTATTTGAAATCGGTTGTCACATCTGATGCAGAATTGGCTATACGAGGCTTAACTTTAACATCGGAAAATTATGCAAAAGCAATTAAAATTTTAGAAAATCGATTCGGACGTAAAGAACTTATTGTTGACTTTTATATGAATCGCTTGTTAAATCTGACCCCTGTCCGTAAATCGTTTGATGTTATTGCGTTAAGAAATTTATATGATCAGTTAGAAATTAATATAAGGGGACTTGAATCTCTCCCGATTCCTATAGTTGTCTATTGTTTCCGATCATTATGAAAGCTATTCCACCTGATTTAGCATTAGAATATAATAAAAAACATAATGAAACACAATCAAAAATCACTGATTTATTGCATATTTGCGAAGCGAAGTAGAAAGTCGCGAATGCACAGAATTTCTAGTAAAACCGCATGGCCTAGAATTGAAAAATAAAAATTCCTATTCCAATACTAAGTATTTCGAAAGAACGTCTCATAGCTATCCACAGTCAAATCGAAGGGTTCAAGGTCATTCTCGATTCCACCCATCTCATAAATCGTTTTCCTCTGCAAACGAACTGTTGACGGCTGCATTTTCGGATTGCTTATTTTGTTTCGAGAATACTCATATGTCTGATTTGTGTGAGAATTTATGCGTTCAGAAAAAAGAGCTAAATTAATTAAAGAAGGGAGATGTTTCATTTGTTGCAACACTGGTTGTTATGTTAAAAAGTGCAAGAAAGAGGTTTGTTCGTATTGTAAAGGTCGACATGCACGTGCTATTTGTTTTAAGTTAGAAAAATCTAAGCAAAATTCGCATTTGGATTTGGAGGAAAAGAATGTTGACGTTAAAACTACGTCTTCAAATTCTGTTTTTCATAACAGAGATGGAGTTTTATTGCAATGTGTGGAGGCCGAAATTATAGGTCGTTCTCCATCGGATAAGATATTTTGCCTTTTTGATAATGGAAGTGAGAAGTCGTTCATTAAAAAAAATGTGTCTCGGAGGTTGGGGTTGAAAATATTGGGTTCGGAAAGGCTAAGTATTTTTTTTTTTCGTTCGGTTGTAAAACTCCTAAAAACAAACTTGTAGTAAGGCCGAGGTTAGGCTAAGGAATATATTAAGCGGAGAAGAGACTGTGATTGAGGCATTGGAAATTGAGGAAATTTCAAAGGCAACACTTAGCCTACCTAATCCAGATGCGTGGGCAGAAATGGAGTCAAAAGAGTTTAGGCTAACATTCAGTTGTAATGAATCTTCTGAGAATTGTGAAATTTCATTGTTAATAGGTTCCGATTTTTATTGGTCTTTAACACATCGGATAAAAAGATTAGATTCATCATTGGTTGCAGTCGAGACTAGGCTAGGATGGTCTCTTCAGGGAAGGTGTGATGAGCGGAGTGATTGTAATTCGGTACATTTGGTTCACAGTGAAGATGAATCGATTTCGACTGAGCTAAGGAGATTTTGGGAGATAGAAAGTTTAGGAATACTTGATAAGGGTTCGATGACTTTAGGTAATGGGGATGAAGAGATACTTAGTGAGTTTGATAAATCAGTTAATTTCGTAGATGGTCGATATCGTGTAAATTTCCCATGGAAACCAGGTATGAGAGAGGCTTTACAAAATAATAAAACTGTCGCACGTAAGCGTTTTGAGGGGTTGGTTCGTAGGTTTAAATGTGATCACGAGTTGTTCTGCGAGTATAAGGATGTAATTGATGACTATGTTAGGGAAGGTATTGTTGAGCGTACTTCTTGTGATTCTTTATTGGATAGTCAGGTATTTTACCTACCCCATCATGCAGTGATACGTAGCGACAAAACCACAAGTCGTATTAGAATAGTATTTGATGGTTCAGCACACGAAAATGGACAGTCATCGTTAAACCAAAGTTTATATACGGGACCAAATTTGCATCCCAACATTTTAAAACTGCTTTTATGTTTTCGAAAAAGTCCTGTAGCATTTACAGCTGATGTAAAATCGGCTTTTCTTCAAATTGAATTAGATTTCCGTGATCGAGATTTTACACGTTTCTTCTGGACTGATGATTTGAATAACGAGCCATACGTTTTGAATTTCACGAGAGTTCTTTTTGGACTTCGACCTAGCCCATACCTTCTCGCAGCAACTTTAAAACATCATTTTAAGAAGTACCGAGAGCAATATCCTCATACATTTGAGTTGCTAAATAGTTCTATTTATGTTGATGACCTCATTTGTGGTCAGAATGATGTTCCGGACGCTCTACGTACTACCTTGGAGGCTTGCAAATATTCAGTGACGCAGGCATGTTATTGCGCAAATGGCGAAGTAATTCGAAACAACTTAATTTGTTATGGCAGCAAGAAGGTGTCAAAACGGAATCTTCTGAAACTAGTGCTATTGATCTTAGACCTCCAACTAAGGTTTTAGGACTTGCTTGGGATCCAGAAAATGATTTAATTTATTTCGATCCAAAGGATCTATTGAAGTTTATGTCACGTAGAGGAGAATCGAAAAGATTTATTCTGAGTGTGGTTGGTCGCATCTTCGACCCCATTGGAAATCTTGGCCCATTCGTTATCAAATTGAAATGTCTTCTTCAGGAACTTTGGACTCTAGGAGTAGAATGGGACTCTGAACTTCCCAAAGCTACGACACAAGTGGCAGCAGTGGAGTAGCGAAGCTGAGGGCTTGACTGAGATAAAGATACCACGGTTCTATTTAGGTAACATAGATCAAGAAATATTTAAGTGTGAAATACATTGTTTTTCAGACGCGAGTAAATCAGCTTATGGAACAATATTATACTTGCGGTTTGTTACTTGTAATAACGAAATCGAAACTAGTTTCATTTGTTCAAAAGGTCGTGTGGCACCTTTGAAATCATTGACGCTTCCTCGTCTTGAACTGACAGCAGCCTTATTGTCAGCTAGGTTGGCCAAACAGGTGTCATCTTGTCTCAAATTTGATGCTAATATATATTATTGGACCGATTCTCTCATTTCGTACTACTGGATACGCGGCGATTCTTCAGCGTTCAAACCATACATTAAAAATCGTGTTCAAGAGATACAATTGCTCTCTGATCCGATGCAGTGGGGACACTGTCCAGGAAAGGACAACCCTGCTGATCTCCTTTCGCGTGGTACATCTGCCGTCAAGTTAGCACAGAATGAGCTGTGGTGGCATGGCCCACCTTGGCTTAAACTAACACCCGATCATTGGCCAAATCGTCACCGAGATATTTTAGATTCGGAGCTCTGCTCGGAAGAATTAGAACATCGTTCTAGTGTGCATGTGGCAGTTACTCAACAGAGGGAAGCTCTTGTTGACATAAATCGATTCAGCAGCCTTAAGAAACTTTTGAAAACGACTGCTTGGGTTTTCCGATTCGTGAACAATGCTAGAAACATTTACAAATCGATGGACTTCTACATTACTGCAGATAAAGGTATTCACTGGAAGTTCATAGTTGAACGTGCGCCTTGGTGGGGTGGATTTTACGAACGTCTTGTTAAAACTATAAAGGATCCTTTACGTAAAATACTTGGCAGGGCACTTCTAACATTTGAAGAACTTTCAACGATACTTTCAGAAGTTGAAGTCATCGTTAATCATCGACCACTGACATACGTGGAGAATGATCCAGGAGAGCCGGAACCGCTAACACCGGCCCACTTCCTCGAGTTAGGTTATGGTGACTCTAAATATCCTATACATTTCATCGAACTGATCGACGCCACTACGGCAAAGGAGTCGTACAAGAAAAGAAAGACTTACCGAACTCTTCTTTTAAAACAACTTTGGAGACGCTGGAAAGAACAGTATTTGCTCCAGTTAAAAACAGCTAATCATTTTAAAACACCATCTGTTCATAAGAATTTAAAATTAAACGACGTAGTTCTTGTTGAAGGAAATGTAAAATCAAAATTATTGTGGGAACTTGGAATAATCAAAGAAATATTTATTGGAAGAGACGATAACGTTAGATCTTGTCTTGTAAAAACTTTTAAATGTCTCTTCAAAAAACCCATTCAATTGCTGTACCCTTTAGAAATTGTATAATATACTTGTACTAATTTGTTTATATTTTTCAGATTAATGGTAGGAGATTACACATTATTATTTAATCTCTGTTAAATTTATTTTTTGTGAAATTTTGAGGTATGTATCCTAGTATTTGTTCGTTTGTAAATTGAAGCTTTGTCATCTTTAAGTTTCATTATATTGTGTACTTTAATGTATATTTACTTTTTTCTTTCTAATATGTATAATTTAGATTTGATTAGTAGTATTCTATCAGTATTTTCTTTGTAAGAATTGTATTTGAATAATTGTTTGTATTAATTGTGGTTCGATATTTACTGGGTGAACATTCTGTTCACCGGTGGGGTGTGTGCCGAAATATTGACCACGCGAGGGCGCTGGTGTGCGCACATCTGTATTAAAATTGTAAAGATCGTGAGAGTGTGTGTGTGTAACTTGTATCGTAGAATGTAAGCCGCATCGCGGCAATTCGTATCTAATTAAAAATTATTATACCTAAATTATCTCATGGAATTATTGTGGACTGTCTTAACTAATTCGCCCGGATACACACTCCTTTCGTTCGAAATAATTATGGACATTGCTTCGTTTATAATTCGCTACAAGGCATGTACAAGAAACAGTTTGTTACTGAGAAACTAAATTTATTTATCCAAGGTTTCTTAAATATTAAATGATATCCTATGTAATTATTTTGCATTTTATAAAGTAAAATTACTGTAATTATATAAATATTTATAATAAATATTAAACGATACTTTATATAAAAATTATATACAAATAGTTTTATAATGTGAAGTACAATACTCTATAAATAAAATATTATATATAATATAATTTATAAAATATATTACTGTTATTATTAAATTATTTTATAATTATATGAAATACTTATAAGTCCTTATTAAATAAATTTATTTAATTTTAATAAATTTATTTAAGTAATTTTAATAAAAAACGTATAATATTTTTAATAATTAATAAGTTTCAATTAATAATAATAATTAATAACAATTTTAAATAATTTTAATAACAAATTAATTTAAATTGATGCTTTTAAATAATTTTAATGAAAAATTAATTTTAATTAATGTTTTTAAATAATTTTAATTAATAATTTTAATAAAAAATTAATTTTAATCAATGTTTTTAAACAATTTTAATAAAAAATTAATTTTAATTAATGCTTTTAAATAATTTTAATGAACAATTTAAATAAATTTATTTTTTCTGCATAAAATCCAAAATAATTACATAAAATATCATTTAATAAGACTTTCATAAATAAATGTATTTAATATAAAAAAATAATTAAAGGATTGAAAAAAAGAGTTGCTCACATGATTCAAACTCGATCCTCCGGCATTAAAGGCAAGCGTCTTGCCAATTGAGATACTGCATCGGTGGAGGAAATTAAAATTTAACTGTATAAAAGCTAAGCATGAGTTTCGAAGGTGTGACATCTTCGAAGGGTGTGAATTCCCATCTTCCGATTCACAATAGGTTTTATGGTTTCACCAGCTGGTCAAGGACAAGAACGAAACCCATCGATTGTCCCTGGATTTTTATGATCAACCAGCTGTGGGGAGTGACCAGTGCACGTGGCCATTGTTTATTGTCTGAACTCAGGGAGTGGAGATAGCAGACGGGTCACCATAATAGACTTAAGAGTTCGGCGCCCCATTGACAATAGGCGAAGCCTATCTTAAAAATAATAATGTTGTCTTTTTCTAGTGTTGTATGAAGGGGATACTAGAAACAGGTGGCGTGATGGGCAAGTGTGTCCAAGGAACTATGGCGCCTTGGGTCAGACGGCTCGGGTGTGTTTTGGCGTGTTATGCGCCAATAGGACGAGGGAGGTCAAGAGAGACTTTGGTGACCTGCGAATAAGAAGAGGCGAGGGGCGTGTGGTGAACACACCCCTGGTGTTTAAAAGGGTTCTTTTTCAGGACAAAAAAAAAACCCCGGGAGAGAGAAAAGATAAGAAGGAAGGAGTAGGCAGAGAAAGAAAGGACAAGAGAGTCCGCAAGTGAGAGAGAGCGAAGCCCGCCTTGAATGGAGAAAAAGGGCTGAGTCCGGAAATTGGAGTGAAAAAGACGATGAACGCCGGTGGCGTTGAGTACGGGAATATGAACTGATTACACCGGCTTGGCAAAATTACTTCATTAAGAATTGTTTATCAAATAAACAATATTTTTTTTTATTTCTATATTAAGCTGTAAAGATTTTTTTTATTGATGGATAGCTACTCACGACGTTACAGCTAATATATATATATATGAAATTGGTGGCAGCGGTGTTGATCCGGCATTTAAGTAAACAGATGCCCGAATCCTTTACTTTAATTGAAGAGAAAAAAAAATGCCAGCTGTGTGCGATTGTGATGAAGCGAGTTTAATGACGCCTAATTCCTGGATTTCCCAGCTGTGAGAAGTGCTGGATACAAGTGTCGCCCGTTCCTGCTAGTGATGAAGTGTGCCCGCATGTTTTTCGAATTGAGTGCTATGAGATGTGTCCCCAGCTGTGAGAAGTGCTGGATGCAAGTATCTCCCGTTCCTGCTAGTGATGAAGTGTGCTCACCTGTTTTAGAATATTGCTTGCTATGAGATGTTTTGGTGGTATCCCCAGCTGTGAGAAGTGCTGGATACAAGTGTCTCCCGTTCCTGCTAGTGATGAAGTGTGCCCGCCTGTATGTGCCAGAATTCCTGCGTGTCTTCTATAAATTTGAAGGTGAGTCTTTTCATTGAGATTATTTTCGGGGCAGCAACTGAGTATTGATTTTGTATGTGAAATGTTTTAAAATAAGGAATATAAAGACTGGGTAACGTTGGTAAACAATAAGAGACTAGAAAGATTTTAAGTTTTGTATGAAGTGTATAAATGTGCAATATTAGTGTTGTGGTTTTAGATTTGTAAAATTTTAGTATACAGTAGTTATACTTGTTTTGTTGGCACAGTATTGTGTAGAGTATTGTAGTGGTTTTAGATTTGTGAAATTTAGTATACAGTAGTTATACTTGTTTTTTGTTGGCACAGTATTGTGTAGAGTATTGTAGTGGTTATAGATTTGTAAAATTTAGTATACAGTAGTTATACTTGTTTTGTTGGCACAGTATTGTGTAGAGTATTGTAGTGGTTATATAGATTTGTAAAATTTAGTATACAGTAGTTATACTTGTTTTGTTGGCACATGATTGAGAAGGGTATTGTTGTGGTTATAGATTTGTGAAATTTTTAGTATACGGTAGTTATACTGGTTGAATTGGAGAACACTGATGTGTAGCTTATTTGTGTTTAGATTTGCGCATATGGGTAAAATATAGTTAAGTCTAGGTCTAGTGTATTGTTAGGTTACCTTGAGTCTTTGTATAATTTTTGTAAGGATTAAGTTTAGATTTGATAGTGTGTGTATTAGTGCATCATGACGTTTCTGTTAAGAGAAAGAAAAGACGTATTGTTAGAGGTTGCGAAGGAATTAAGGGTAGAAGTTGATATTACTTTACCCAAGATAGAATTTAAGAAGAGAATCTGTCAAAGTAAATACTATGACGAAGAGTCAGTTAAATGTTTGTTGGAGGGTATTTTGGAGGAAAAACGGGAAGAACGTGAAAAACAGGAAATTAGGGAATTCGAGTTAGAAAGAATGAGAATTCAACTCGGAAATAAGTGAAATGGAAATAAATTGAAGGCAGGGAATAGGATTACCGATCTCGCAAATGTTTGTATTTTGTCAGAAAATCGTACCACAGAAGTTAGTGAACCGGTTAATAAGTGTAGGCCTTTAATTAACCCGGTAGTTAATAAAAGCGTCGAGAACGCCACATCTCGTGATTTTGAAAAGGAGAATTGTGACCCCCCAGTAAGAGGGAAAGAATTCAACGTGAATAGGAGTAGTGATTGTGATGTGAAAATGAAAGTAGGGGTATGTGAAGGAAGGGTCAGAACTGTGGCGATGGGTGCACAGCGGGTAATAAATCCGGTTAACATTGGAAGAGAATTGAAAAGAGATAAGGGAGTGGCGAACCCTGAAGGATTGATTTGTGAGAATAGCTGCGAGGAAAAATATACCCTTGGGACGTTAATGGGTGGTTGTGAAAAGCAGTTAACAGTGGATCAGGAAAGTTTTTGAAATTATACAATAGCTAAGATAGCAGGGCAAGGGGGGGGGAAGAAAACATGTGTAAAGCAGATGTGCGAAAAAGCTTGGAAGACGGGTTAGCAATGCGATTGCCTCTCTCAGAACCAAGTGAGATTTATAAGGATAGTTTAGAGACTGATAATGGGTCTAACATTGGTTCAGAATTTGGTTTCGAGATAGATTTACCCGGAAAAAGAGATCGCAGTACCATTTATCGTCTTAATTTAATAAAATTGTACCGTAGAAAGCCAGAATTGGCAAATTTGGTTATGGAGAATAGCTCAGAAGGAATAGATTCCGAAACTCTCTATTCGGTAAAGCTATTTATGGATTTTGGTTTTCAGGGTAATTTAAGGAAAAGTCAATTGTATTTTAAATTACCGCCTGATCGAAGTAGCTACTTAAGGATGATTAACACTAAGAAGAAAGAAAGGTTTCTACCAGAGTCTGGGACGATTGTTTTAAGGCGGAAGGATATTAATTTGGTTACGGGAAAGCCATTTAGGATCAAAACTTGTTGTTCATCCCAGATGTTAATTAATTCACTACGAGAGGATACAAAGTATCTTTTAGATTTAGGTGTAAATGGGTTGGGGCAGTCAAAGCGTACTCTGCCCGTTGTTTGGTTAGGAAGAGTGAACAGATACCCGTACCCGCGTATCAAATGTATGAAATATAGGAATTTGAACCAGGTGACGCAAGCCGAGATTTATCTTTTGTTAAAAAGGGAAAGTTTGGTAGAAAAGATCAGTGCGGCATCGTGGATGACTGTATTGGATTTGTGGAAGTGGTATTTTCGTCGTTCTCTAATGATGAATTATCCGAAGCACACCACATGCGTTATGACAGTTGGCATGTACATTATTAAAAAATCGAGGTTTAAGTTTCTTTGTGCTTATGATGGATATAATTTAACGACTCTGATTTTGAGGTTGTTAGAGCAGATTGGTGTATCGCGAATGGTCGACATAGACATTCTGATACAAATTTGGAAAAACTGTGTAAAGAAAATAGACTTTGTGTTAAAATGGTTGAGTAGGGTTGGGTCGGAAGTCAGACCGACTAAAGGTAAATTAGAGACATGGGCAAGTTTGTTTCGTGTAGACATAATGTAGATTTAGAAAATTCATTCATTACATGAGCTACTGAGGTTTGTTAATTAAATTCCCACTAAAGTGTTTCCTCAATAACTAACATTATGTAAGACAATCCCATGAATTGTGAATAAATTGTTATAATGGTTGTGATAATACTTGCTGATAGCCATAATTTAATTAAATGTAAAACGTCTTAGTTTAAACTTAATTTAAAAAATTTTGGTTTTTAATATTTTTTTGCAAAGCTTGGAATTTATAAATGTTTATTTAATATCGTTGGAAACACCGTTAGAATAAGTAGATGGGAATGAGTAATTCGTAGGGGTGGTGCTAGGTGTGAATTAATATTTGTATGGGTATGTGTTGGTGGTGTGAGGTGGAAGGAAATTATGTGTTATGGTAAATATTTTGCGTCTCTTAGGACTGTGTACGCTCACAGATGTTTAACACAACTGAATGAGCATTTGATGTGTTAGAATTATAGAAATATTATAATTTGAGTTAAATTCTTTAAAATCCTAAATTTTGAAGTGTGATGTAACTGTATGAAATGGAAAAAATGGTCCAAGATTCGGAATTTAAGTTTTTTTTTTGCAAAGTGTACATTTAAAGAATTTTGGATTTATTTGTTTATTTTAATTGTGATTGTATATGTTTCTTGGATTGCTGTCCTGATCGGTCTCATTGATAAGACAACCCTTTGGTGTGAAATGTTGCGAACTGAACTAAACTCAGACCAGAGCAGTCCAGTGAAATGGACCTTTTTCAGGGGGAAGGAGTTGTGACATCTTCGACGGGTGTGAATTCCCATCTTCCGATTCACAATAGGTTTTATGGTTTCACCAGCTGGTCAAGGACAAGAACGAAACCCATCGATTGTCCCTGGATTTTTATGATCAACTAGCTGTGGGGAGTGACCAGTGCACATGGCCATTGTTTATTGTCTGAACTCAGGGAGTGGAGATAGCAGACGGGTCACCATAATAGACTTAAGAGTTCGGCGCCCCATTGACAATAGGCGAAGCCTATCTTAAAAATAATCATGTTGTCTTTTTCTAGTGTTGTATGAAGGGGATACTAGAAACAGGTGGCGTGATGGGCAAGTGTGTCCAAGGAACTATGGCGCCTTGGGCCAGACGGCTCGGGTGTGTTTTGGCGTGTTATGCGCCAATAGGACGAGGGAGGTCAAGAGAGACTTTGGTGACCTGCGAATAAGAAGAGGCGAGGGGCGTGTGGTGAACACACCCCTGGTGTTTAAAAGGGTTCTTTTTCAAGACAAAAAAAACCCCGGGAGAGAGAAAAGATAAGAAGGAAGGAGTAGGCAGAGAAAGAAAGGACAAGAGAGTTCGGAAGTGAGAGAGAGCGAAGCCTGCCTTGAATGGAGAAAAAGGGCTGAGTCCGGAAATTGGAGTGAAAAAGACGATGAACGCCGGTGGCGTTGAGTATGGGAATATGAACTGATTACACCGGCTTGGCAAAATTACTTCATTAAGAATTGTTTATCAAATAAACAATATTTTTTTTATTTCTATATTAAGCTGTAAAGATTTTTTTTATTGATGGATAGCTACTCACAACGTTACAAAGGATATTTTCTCTGAATAGACTGGCCATTCGGCGGAATTACATTGACAGTTGAACACCCTCTAAAGGAGTATTACTAGTACACCAAGTTTCAACCCCAAATGAATTTCCTTAGTCACGCCCTCCCCTTGTAAGCCAAATGGATATCAAAAGTTTTGAGGTGTATAGGTCCTGTTTGGCAAACATACAAGGATTTTCACTAATTAAAGATGTAAAATTTGATACTGGAAAAAATTCGAAAATAAAAATACAAATCCAACACCATTTTTTTCTGAAAAGTGGTGACGATGGTCGTCCCCACGAGAACGGATGAATAATGTCGTAAAATGGAATACATTTGCAACCAAAGCAAACGGGTAAACAAACACGGTAAATCAAATCCATTGATATTGTGACCAGTATAGATGATTCCTTGGCAGTTTCTGATAACCAAATAAAAACTGCAAGCCAATAAATTCATATATCTCATTAACAGTTGCTAGGCTAACTGAATTCTGCTTTTGAATGAAATAGAGGGCCGTTTGAAAAACACACAACAATATTTTCAATATCTTCATCAATGAAACACTCAGGCAAACTTTTCTGTCTGGAAATCATTTTAAATTAGAATAAAAAGTACAAGGTTATACATACATACAATTAGCTTTCATTATGTGAATTATTATAAAATACAAGTTCTGAGGTTTTTATACCCCTCAAAAATAACTTAATACCTGTTATCATTTGGAAAAAGAAAAAAAAATTCAGAAAGTACTTAAAATTTAATTATTTAAAACTGTTTTATTTACAAGAATGAGTGAACAAAGTTGCAGAAGATGAAATTACTCAGAATTCCATAACAAAAACACAATTCAAAATAATTTTTAAGAAATCAAAACATAAAAATAACATTACAAGCAAGTCTTGCATCATTTTACACTCTGAGAGGATGAAAAGTGCTTTTTAATGAGTCAACAATTCCTCTTTTTATTTTAAAAATAAATATAACCTAAGCCTCAGATAACAAATGCTTATGAACCATTTCTTCCTTGTTGATCAAATGAGTTGTTTTGCTGAGGAGTCGCATAAGTTGGTTCAAATCATGTGACCAGTCATTCAAAACTTCGCTGGGATCTTTGAGCTGAGAGAAGGAGATGACACCCTCCAGTCGGTCAACTTTGGCCCAAACAGTTTTATTTACAACCAAATTTGAAAGTATATCCTCAGTTTCCTATTATATTAAAATAAAATTGTAATTAATAATATGAATTTTTAAGTGTAAAAAACAACCCACTTTGAATGAAGAATTTTTACTTTTCACTATAAAAAAAAAACAATCATTTTTCTCTATGTACGATTTATAAAATAAAAGAAATGGTGCTAGTTTGATATCAAGGGTAATAGCGCCAAGTCGTTGTTTATGTTCGCCAAGATGGGCGATAACATTACAATATGGTTACCTTGATATTTTTATTGTCTGGTGATGTGGTTGCCATGGAGATAAGATATATTAAAAATAACTTTTATTGGTTTTTCCCCACAGTAACCCAATTAATTTCAGACGAAATTAATTGGGACGAAATTAATTAATTAATAATCTGTAAAAATTAAACCATTTTCAGTGTAATTGTTGTATGCTTCCATCTTCTGTGTTTTATTTTGTGCTATTTTCAAATATGGATATTTCTTATGAGTGAGTACTAGAATATTTTTTTCTTAAAACAATAAGTGTTGTACTTTTAATTATCACTATAAATTGTTTATTTTACATTTTAAAAATGCTTCTTTTTTATACATTCTTTGTTTGATGAAATTTGTTGATGGAACTTGCAGTGAAATTTTATATTGCAAGCTTTCAGTACTTTGTAATTGATATTCACTATTAATTTTAACATATATTACATAATTATTTTATTAATAATGTCATATAAAAATGCAATTATTTCTAGATGTAATAATCATATAATCTTAGTTATTTATATTGTTTCTTTTAATATTTATTTATAAATATTATTATGCAATTATTTTATTAATAATGTAATATAAAAATGCAATTATTACTATATGTAATAATCACATAATCTTTATTTTTAATTGTTTCTTTTATTATTTATTTATAACTATTACATATTTTTTATTTATTTATAATTATTATGTTATTTACTTATAGCTATTCTTGTGTTATTTATAATTATTATGATGTTGTTTATAATTATGGAATACAAGTATTCTTGTGCATTATTTTTATTTTTTTTTAATGATTACTATTAAATAATATTATCATTATTAAAAAAAATTGTTATTAAATCATACTATATGAATATTATATATAATTACAATAAAATTTTATTATTAGATTATTTTATGCTGCTTATAATACTATTATCAGTACATATTACTTTTTATTATATTATATTGATATTCACTATTTATTGATTGATCTAGGTTATTCTCAATCTCTTCCTATTTCCTCTTCATTTGAAATACATTTCAAAAAAATTCTTTAAAATTATTGTGCATCATTATATTGCCACTAAGCCGCCATATTGGATTCCATTCCAGCAACAAGAAGCGCTGCTTGGCATGATCTTTATCGCGTCAAGCAGCATTTGGCACCATTACCCTGGATATCAAACTAGTTCCTACGAAACATATCAAGAGCAGGAGTGTTCTTGCAAATCTCAAGCTCAAGACTTTATAACAAATGAATGGCACACAAATCCTTTCAAGTCATCCTCAGATTGAGTAGAGCCAACATTTAACTTCTAAGTTACAAATAAACCAGCATTTAAAATGCAAGGTAATTATTGTTTAGATATAAAATGGATGTCATATTGAAGTCACAAGGTTTTGAAAAGTATTATATCACCTTTTGGATCTGTCTAAGGGACAACTTTATGCCAAAAAGCTGGCCAGAAAAATAACTTATGTTAACCCAATAAATATGATAAGGATGTAGCACCATAGTAAACCCAAATAATTTCTTAATAGTGCCGAAGCATAATAATTACAAATTTTTTCTTAGAACTGTAAGACATATTTAAGGACGAATTGAATACACAAAATACAAGCCTCACAATACTGAACTCAGTTAGAGTGAACCATATTCACTGGTTCCAATTAAACCCCTATTTAACTAATGTTATTTTAATCCCTTATGGTAAGCTTTGAGAAAATAAAAGTCCCTTTACAGAGAAATGAAATTTCCTTCTACAAATTTGTGGTTCCTGTAACGTCTTTGCTTGAAGCGTCTAAAACTCAAGTGGGGAGAATGTTGTGTCCTCGAGTGCTCGCTGTGTGAAACAAACTGTTGAAAGCAAACTGAACACACTAGAAACGAGAACTGTTAAATGCAAACAAGACGAGCGAGTGAGCGGAATGCGCTGCAGTGATTTTGTAAAAAATTGTTAAATTTGAAAAATGATTTTAAAAAATAAATGCTAAACTTCTTGGATGTCAAAGAAAAGAGGAAAAACCCGAGGAGATTAGAGAGCAAGAGATTGGTTAAGAGTCCTAAGCATATTTTGAGGGGAAAAGAAAAGAGAATGAACACTGGTGGCGTTGGAGAATTGAAAAAAACCCAACTTTTTAGAAAGATGGGCAAGTGCCTTTTGAAGTGATTGCTCCTCCCATTAAAGAGACTGAATGCACCGGCTTGGCGTAGACTTTATTTTTTGGCTTCAATGATATGTAGTCTGTTGAGAAAATAAATTTTTCTTTTATTTCAACCTTTCGGTTGAATGGAAATTAAGTAGTAATATAGGAGGCGGTATAGGTTGGTGTACCCATAAATGTGACTTTTATGAAATTATTATAGTTTTTGTGTAGATTTAACAATTTTGAGTATTATACAGAAATATTACAAAAAAAATTAAATTCTTATTTATTGTTTTGACATAAAAAGTTACAATATAAAATATTTTACTATTCAAATTAGGGTAAAATCTTGTTAAAACAATAATCATTGATTACTTTATGTGTATGAGTGGTAATGTTGCCATGTTACACTAGGTGTGTTCAAACATTTGAAATGTACAATTGGCTATTTCCATACACAGGCATTGTGTGTGTGAGAGACATACATTAATGCAGTTCTTTAATTCCATTGATTTGCAAACTGATGTAATCTATGCAATTAAATATTAATTAAAACAAGTGCTAGCTTATATAAAAGCCGCAGGTTCCCCACATCTGACATAGACCCTACTCTTTAAATCCTTCTTCAAAAATCAGAATAGAATAATAGATCACAGAGCTGCCATCTAATGCCCCCTTCTTTTTATCTCTAGTTTTTGTTTTATGTCCACATGAACACTACAGATTAAATGGACATGTTGCCATTTTGGTAGTATCCTAAAAAGAAATCAGCAAAAACAATAAATTTCATAAAAAGGAAAACATTTACAACTGAAGATAAAATAAGAATAATCAAATGTTTTGGAGACTAAGCCAATCAATCAACAATATGCAAGGAATTTTTCTTACGATTTGGAAAAATTGCAGTTTGATAATTGCCATTCAAGAAATAATTGTAGATGGAGAGAAAAAAACTACATGGAGTTGAAAAAAATAATGCAGAATCTTTATTTAAAGAAACAGTTCCCCACTGAACAAAATTAAAATTCTCTGGTGGCAGGAATCATGCTAGAAGATACGGTAATAAATGTTTTGTACACTGTTTGAACAAAACCTGTCTCCAGTACCACACAAAATCTGTTTTTATGTGGTAGATAGGGACCATATAAAAGAAGTCACATACTAAAAAAATATTTGAAAATTTCATAAATACTAACATGACAAACACAATTTTGTCAACATACTACAAAAAGCTTTTTTATGCAGTGGAGAGGGATCATATAAAAAAGTTACACTTAAAAAATGTCAATTATTAACGAAATTTATGAGAAAGTACTTCCAAACAAAATAAATAATTAAATTCCACATGGAAACATTTAATTTCTCATTGTATACACAGAGATTTTTTCAAAACGCTCATACATAATTTCACTGCTACTCATCGTAATCCAAAGCGTGCATCTTCCTGTGATGAATTAGATCGAAATCGCTATTGTCACTTGAAGATACAATTTCAATTGATTCATTTTTTGGCACCATACAGTAAGTGATAAGTTTTTGTGACGACGGTCGGTGGGTCAGTAGCTTGTTAATGTTGTGATAACCAGATATGTATGATCGAAGCTTTTTTTGGAATTTCTAACTCCTTTTGGAATAGTATCTATTTTAAGAAAATGCTTTTCTGATTTCTTGGAAAGCTGGATCCCAGCATATATTGTATCCTTTGCCAAAGAATCCGGTTCTCCATGTCCGTCTTCATAATCTATGAAACTATTGGTCATTGAACAGTTTGCCTTCAATTAAGTGCGTGCTGCTGGTGCATTGAGAGAAAGCAATGGAATGTGCATTGTCCAGAAACTGTATATAACCAATGAACAGAAACCATTACACAGGGGCAACAAAACCATTAAAATTCATATACCACATAGAAAAAGATAGTACAAAATAAAATCATGCAAAACAAATTGCATAAAAAAAGGACCACAAAAAAACAGGTTCTACTGTATTATGCACTAAGAATGTGGGAGGAGCAACAAGTATTTCTGCATTGGATGTGAAAAAAATTGCGGGCTCAAGTGTAGTCTAGATGAAATTCAGACAAAGAAATAGAAATTTATTTTTAATGCTAATGAATAAATACAAAACTGATGAACTTTACAAAAAAAATGACACTAGATTAAACCTTAAAATTTTAAAGAGAAAACTGGCGACAGTTTAAAGTAACTATAAGCAAGGTGTAAATATAGCAGAGGTCTTCACAAACTGTGTTTTATGGAACCCTGTGGTTCCACAAGACACCCAGAAATTTCAAGAGTCAATATATATATATATATATATATATATATATATATATATATATATATATATATATATATATATATATATATATATATATATATATAAATGTGTATGCAAAATGGATTCACATTCTCTACACAGTTTGTATAACCTCATGTATCAAAAGCTCATCCCTGTCATAAAGAAACTGAAATTTTTATTGATATATCACTTTATATTTAGCAATACTTTTATAACTATTTCTTAATATAATAAAATAATATTAACACATTTTTCTTTATGTGAACTATTTACTAGATTGTGAAAAAAAATATTATATTGTTACTATATAATTTTATACTCATAAGTAAAATATTTTGCAAAACCTAAATAGGTTTCTAATGGAAAATGCACCTCTACATTTGTGGAAAAAACATCTATCATGAAGGGGAAGGAGCCACTTACTGACATATCAATATATTCAATACTAAAATCTAGAGTTAAGCAAGAGCAGCTCTTAAGTTTTAGGTTGCAAATTCATGCAAGATACACACTATTTCTTAAACAGCTACAAATATTTTAATGCCATTCAGAACAATGAATTCAAGTAAAAAATATTTCTCTTTCAACAAAAACAAAATGTATAACAAATTAAACACAGAATATGAAATACGACTGCAGATAATTTCAATAGAACTAGACTTTAGAGTTTGAGTACAAAAAAAGCAAACATATATCCCAGACACTAAATATAATGCAAGTGTAGATAGAAACTGGAGCACAAATAAATATTATTAATGAGTAAATTATATTTAAATTAGATTAAATTTTTTTACAACAAATACAATACTTTTTAAATTGCCCTTACATTAAGTACCTATAACATGTTGTTCTACTTCCAATATTATTTTAAGATATATTCTTTGAAGTGTGCATGGAATAGAGTTCCAAGAAATCCCCTATAGTTCCAAGGATTCTATGTGTGAAAAAGTTTGAAGACCACAGGTATATAATTTGAGTGTACAAACACTTATAGATTTAAAAATAATAATAAAGCTAACCATGCTAGACAACACTGAAAAACAAGATATTTTAAGAATGACTAAAAGCTACATAAGAAGTTCAAAGCTAATTTAAAAACTTAGATAATTACTGATTTGTTTGAAAAAGAGCATCCCAAGCAGGATAGCAAATTGGTGAAAATGAACCCCAAAATTGCACTCCTGACACACAATTACACTGGACACTACCACTTGAAAAAAATATCATCAAGCTTATTTTTTGTTCCCAAATGCAACTGATGTGTTATAACTGATGGATAAGGGTCTCCAAATTAATCACAGAATACAATCAGCTGGTTGTATGAATAATTTTTCTTTAAAGGGATCAATTGATTGAAAAACAAGGAATCTTTTTTTAATCACCAAAAAAAAAAATTGATAATCTTTACTTAAATTACAAATTTTTTCATAGAATGTAAAAATTAAAGCCATACTGGAAAATGCTTCAATTCTGATGTATAATAAATTTTAAGTATAAATATGTTATCATTAAAGAGTGAAATCATTTATTACACAGAATAGCTAGGTATTTTATGAAATAACTAGACAAGTCAGTTAAAGTATTAAAATTATTGAATTCCTTGATTTAACTAAATATTCTATAGAATAACGATTACTTTAACGTTAAAGTATGAAATACGCCACTCGAAAGTTCTTTGAACCGGTTCTAGCTGCTTTAGGAAGATTTTTTTCTGAACAGAAACTAGAAATGGCTGAATTAAACAATTGTACTCTGGATATCAGTTCAGTAAATCAGCGAGAATTAATTTCCATTAAAGTTCAAATATTGACACAATGCTTTGATCTGTTGCAACAGCTTAAAGCTGCAGCACAGGACAAGGATTTAAAAATAAAATGTGCAATAATACAAAGTTTATTTCATACTTTTTTATACTATTATGTACTTTAACTTACTTGTCCAATTATTTCATGAAATAACTATACAATTTGAAGGTAACACATATAAATCCTATTTCAGCCAAGTAATATGTGAAAATAAAAAAAAAATTGATGCCATAAAACTTGATTTAACCCTGAAAACTTAGCTCTAAGCCTGAGTTAACTAATGAATTATTGTGGCTATTTTAATTTGTTCTGCACTATTTTGCTACAAATTAGATTTAAAGTAATTTAAAAATAAATTATATAGTAATGATTGTTTCCAACAAAATCACCAACAAATGCTAATAAATATCAATATTTCAATAAAATTAAATATAGTGAACTTCTTATTGAGTCTACTATAAGAAAAATTGAATGTATTAAAAAACAGATATCACTATATTTAAGAAAATCCTAATTTTTTTTTTTTGGAATATAATATTTTCTTTACACATACCAATTCATTTAGATCTAATAATTCAGCCATGCGCTTAAGCGTAATTCGTGTGTAGTATTTGGCCATAATCCTTATATTCTATAAAAAGAAAAAACATCTCACAGTTAGACTTATTGACAAGATCAGAGAGAATAAAAATATCATGCGTCTATCTTACAAACTTTTAAACAAAATTATGCATGAAAAGTACATTCCTATATAAAAAACAACTAAGCATTAAATTTTTTATTTATCTGTTGATCAATTAAAAACTGGGGAGACAAAAAAAGAATTTTAAAAGTTAAAAATGTTATAAATATTTGAAAATGCTTCAACTTTCATAACTTTAAAAATTTAAATTGTACTTTTAAAAATTTTGCAATCAAGGCTTAAAAGAACTTTTAAAAAGTGCTTAGAAATTATTTTCTTCTAATATATTAGCAACTCTAAAATATTAACACAGCTATGAATCATATATGTAAGTAATTATAAAAAAAGACACTATAGGGAATTACATTAATTATGCTACTAATAATGTAATTTGAATAAAATTTTATGTTTTAAAGCATCACACTAAAGTAAATTATTTGCCCATTTAAATTTAATATATCATGAAGAAAAGAGGTTATAGTAAAAGCACAAGATTATCCTTTATAATTATTTAAAATTTATTTTAAAACACTCCACAGAAAAAATATAACCTCACCATTAAAAAATTTATAATATTCATTTTAAAAAGTTAAATTATTTTCAAATAAAAATTTCTTTTTCCAAATTAACTTTTAATATATATTTCATAAGATTCTCAAAAAATTTAATATATTTGATGAGAGTGAACTCTTTTCTGGTGATTTATTATATAAAGGGTGTTTTTTTAGAGGTATAGAACTTTAAATTGCAATAAAACAACGATGTATTATTTGATTGACATGAATTTTTTTTTATTCGAAAGATAATCTTGTGGCATTACATTTTAAATATGATTTCTGGCATATAACTGCCACGGCTGGCTCGGATGTAGTCCATTCTGGACGTCCAATTTTCGGTGACTTTTTCCAATATTTGTGGCCGTATATCGGCAATAACACAGCGAATGTTGTCTTCCAAAGGGTCGAGCGTTTGTGACTTATCCGCATAGACCAATGACTTTACATAGCCCCACAGAAAATGGTCTAGCGGTGTTAAACCACAAGATCTTGGAGGCCAATTCACAGGTCCAAAACATGAAATTAGGTGGTCACCAAACGTGTCTTTCAATAAATCGATTGTGGCACGAACTGTGTGACATGTTGCGCCGTCTTGTTGGAACCACAGCTCCTGGACATCATGATTGTTCAATTCAGGAATGAAAAAGTTAGTAATCATGGCTCTATACCGATCATTATTGACTGTAACGTTGTGGCCTTCATCGTTTTTGAAGAAGTACAGACCAATGATTCCACCAGCCCATACAGCGCACCAAACAGTCAGTTTTTCTGGATGTAACGGTGTTTCGACATACACTTGTGGATTAGCTTCCCTCCAAATGCGGCAGTTTTGTTTGTTGACGTAGCCATTCAACCAGAAATGTGCTTCATCGCTAAACAAAATTCACTTATAAAAATCGGGAACGGCAATCTCGTTTTGGGCCCATTCCACGAATCTAAAAGCGTTGTTCAGGCGTGAGTCTATTCATGATGAATTGCCAAACCAAACTGAGAATAAATCACTTGACAGCTGTTAAATCGGTCGCCATCTTGGAAAGTAATGCCAACTTAAAACTACTATACCTGTAAAAAAACACTCTTTATATATGTCAGGCATTTTTTAAACATTAACAGCTTATTAATATATATAATATTTTAATACACAAAAAAATTTTAGACACATCATCATTTATCACAAGAACAACTAACTAAACTATTTCTGTTGACATTATTCAAAAAACTAATATATACAAATTAAATAGGACATCAATAAATTAATAATTCACAGTTAATAATATAAAAACGTATATTCAATTCTGAATTCATATATAAAGAAAGCATTATGAATTACTTACATGTTCTACCACCCTATTCTTTAAGTCTTGCCAACATTTCTTGCCAATATCATCATGTCCAAACACTTCTGCTGCAGTAGAATCACTAGCTGCATCGCGCAATTCAGATTCATATTTTTCATGCAATACTTTCCAATTGATTAATTCAGGAGTGGTGAAGAGTTGCAATAATTCCCTAAAAATAAAAAATACAAATTAATAACTAAAAATAATTACCCAGGACATGTAAACTCATTCTTCCAAAGGAGGACTTTTTGTATGGTGCTGCTCTGTCTAAAACTAGTCCCACGGCTTTGGAATTCAACATGACATTGACAATGCTTCTAATGAATTCACTTATTTTGGAGAAGAAGTGGGGAAGGATTTTGAAAGTATATTCCAGGAATGATAAAATTCATAGCCAAGCAGTTTTTTTTTTGTTTTTTTGTTTCTTCGTTTGAGTTTGCTCTTTTCTATTCTTCATTTGCTGTTATTTTTGCTTACCATGCATAATATAAGAGCTTATTAATTTTTTGTACAAATGCATTAAATGTGATACTGGTCTATGTGTTCAACTGTGTTTATATACATATAACAGAATAGATAAGTTATAATTTATTTTTATTGTATTGTACCTCTGGAGATTGAATTTTTACTTTTATTTTATTATTTTATCTTTTGCTTTCCTTCTCTTTTTTTTTTTAAGTAGAAGTAAACAATTTTTAGGAGGGAGACATGCCTTTTCTTTTCCCTCAACAAACTGTGTAACAACATGCACCTGTTGAAAAAATGGTGGATGAATTTTGTAACTTTTTCCCTCGGCAGTTAAGGAGTTAATTTTTAAACTTTTCATACTACATTTAATAAGTTGTTCAAAAAGGTAAAAAATCAATAAAGGTGATTTTGATTCAGTGATCAAAATTTAATAACTTTTGACAGTTAAAAATAACCTTATTCTAAAATTACACAATCAGTGGTAAAATTACACACAGTGGTATATAGACTTCATCATCATTCTGAAAGAGAGACAACACCAAAATTGCTATCCCATTCTTTCAATTTACTCCAGATGAGGATCTTGAAACATAACATTCATTAATATATTTTTCCAGTAGTTCAGCATCGAATTTAAAGTATTTCATCTAATTTTGATATCTTGTTCTCACACACAAATCCAAATACATCCTACAACAAACACACCAAGGAATTATTCGAATATGACAAAAACTAGGAGATATGATAATACATGCAAAGAAATAATTCAAATAGAAAACATTTATTGACACATTACATGTGGATCAAAAATTTCACAGGAGTTTGGTCTTTCCATAAAATCACAATAAATCCATAACTAATTTGCTTTTCTCAACAAAACTGTTTTTTTGTCCCTTTTTTTTTAATTTGTGCCATTTTTCCAGCCAAATCTACTAAATACGTATTTTTATATTACCCATGTTTTAGTGACAAATTACAAAACAAATAAAAGTACTCTTCTGCATGTGACACCTTAAGATACAATCATATCTACCAAGCTAATAAGTAAGGAACCAGCCCATCAGTAGTCCTACAAACTGCTGGTCTGATAACTGTTTCTAAAATTAGTGTTAGCAATAAATAAATATTTAAAATAATTTTAAATATTTATTTATTGCTTAGACATGTTAAGTATCAGTTAAGCATTATAATATAAAAGGCAAAGTATGAATCATTTTGCTCAGGAAAATGATTCATGAATGAGTAAGAAAACAAAAATACTGTTCTTATAAAATGAATGGTGTCTAAGTTGTTTTTTTTTCCAGCAAAAGTATCATGAGTTTTAGTTCTTTTCTTCAAAATTAAAGACAGCATTAAGAAAATGACAATAACATAACATTTCATAAATCTTTAAAAAAAAATTATATATTTTTCAGAAAGTTTGAAATTAGCACTAAAAAAACACAAAACAGCAAATCAAAATACATTTTTGAAAAAAATAATCCACTTTACACAAGCCATTTCATCTTTAATTAGTATACTACGTTACTCTAATATTTAGAAATCATAATAGTTTTCCATTTGGACACTGAATACATTATACACTGAAGAGCCAAGAAAACTAGTAAAGCCATGCGTATGTAAATAAAGAGATATGGAACCAATCAGAGTAAGGTTCTGCAGTCGGTAAAGCCCATATAAAAAAACGAGTGTCTGGCACAGTTGTTAGATAGGTTACTACTGCTACAATGGTAGGTAATGAAGATTTTAGTGAGTTTGAACAAGGTGTTATAGTCAGCGCATAAGAGATGGGACATAGCATCTCTGAGGTAGCGATGAAATTTCGATTTTCACGTATGACCATTTCAAGAGTGGGTAAAATCCTAGGAGGACCCACTGCTGTTTTTCGCGCCAAAAATTTTTCGCCAAAAAGCGCCAAATTGAAGGTTTTCAAAAAGGCGTCAATGGCGAAGAACTCTTGGGAAGCTCATGCGTCAGCGGGGGATGAAATGGGCGTTTTGCAAAGATGAAAACGAATAAATACATTAAATTAATCATTATATAAAGAAAAAACGGAGAAAGCAATGAAATTCATTTTAAAAAAAGCATTCTAAAACCAGTGTGTACAACATGATTTACATTTTTAAAAAAGGACGAAAGGGGCGTTTCACAAATATAAAATTGAAGAAATACATGAAATCAATCATTTTAAAAAAATTTAAAATGCACTTACCTTACGCTTGCATTTCGTCATGTTCCGTTGGTGGATACACCCTTGCGATGGATGCAAGGAATTCATGAAAATTGTCATCCACCAACTTGTGACCTGTTCTTATTAACTTTCAAGTCATTTACCACGATCGCATTCATGCTCTTGCCAAACCAATATCTGGTCAAACGCAAGATAATTATTATAGCAAGTTTGCTTTCGCTAAACCAAGTGCCCTTTCTCACACTCCGAACAACGTCGTGGCGATTATCTTTCGACTGGTTGCGGCAACGCCATTCGTAGCCGTCAACCGTTGCCTTTCGTTCTTACAAACGCATATTTTTTTTAAACCTCGGACATTCATAACGAGAAGCAATTAAATTAGCTTTCATACACCATTCTGTCTCTTTCTTCCCCTTTGTGCCCAGGAGCACAAAGAAACCTGTCGTAGCCTCACTTTCAATTAATTTCCTTTCACACGCCATTCTTAACAACAACCGGTGGAGAGCAAACCTTCTCAAATGTCAAAATGACGTTTTTTCAGAAAAGGCGAAAAACGTTGTACTTTTTTAGGGTTGCCATTTTTTAGGTGATTTGAAAATCCAAATTTTTGGATGAAATGGAAGGGTTACCATATTGTAACCTTTATCGCTCAAAATTTGGCGACAAAAAATTTGGCGACCAAAAGTGGGTCCTCCTAGGATTCAACCCAAGAGTGTATCGGCAATCCAGCAAAACATAAAATCTACGACATCTCTGCGGCTGGAAAAAAAAATCATGCAAGAATGGGACCAACAACTGATGAGAATCATTAAGCGTGACAGACGTGTAACCCTTCCACAAATTGCTGCAGATTTTATTGCTGGGCCATCAACAAGTGTCACCGTGTGAACCATTCAACAAAACATCATCGATATAGGCTTTCGGAGTCAAAAACCGGCTCCTGTACTCTTGTTGACTGTAGGACACAAAGCTCTATGCCTCGCCTGGGCCCCTCAACACCGACATTGGACTGTTGATGATTGGAAACACATTTCCTGGTGTCAGGAGTCTCGTTTCCAATTGAACCGACCTGATGGATGTGTATGGGTATGGAGACAACCTCATGAACCCTACATGTCAACAGGGGACTGTTCAAGCTGGCGGAGACTTGGTGATGGTATGGGGCATATGTAGTTGGCATGATATGGGACACCTGATACATCTAGATACGACTCGCACAGGTGTCAGGTACGTAAGCATCCTGTCTGATCACCTGTACCCATTCAGGTCCATTGTGTATCATCCCGATGTACTTGGGGAATTTCAGCAGGACAATGCGACACCCCACAAATCTAGAATTACTACAGAGGGGCTCCAGGAACACTCTTATGAATTTAGACACTTCCACCGGCCACCAAAATCCCCAGACATAAACATTATGGAATATATCTGGGAGCTTTGCAATGTGCTGTTCAAAAGAGATCTCCACCCCCTTACTCCTTCAGATTTATGGATAGCCCTGCAGTATTCATGGCATCAATTACCTCCAGCACTACTTCAGACATTAATTAAATCCATGCCACGTTGTGTTGCGGGATTTCTGCGTGCTCATGGAGGCCCTATACAATATTAGGCAGGTGTACCAGTTTTTTGGCTCTGCTGTGTATTTTGGTTTGTTGTTCTGGATTATTTACACTATTAAATTCGTAGGTAAACAAACGTAACTAAGCCTATGACTAGGTGTATCTTCTCACAAACTGCAAGATGCAGAAACTCGCCGAAGGTACCAAAAAATCAGGAATGATCCGAGGAATCCGTTTTGACCATTTATATTCCAATATCGCAATTAGTTAAAAAGATAATTAAAAACTTTAAAATGCATAATTATTGCCATTTTTTCCTGCCCGGCAACAAAGTTCCAATTTTCTGACATTTTCTATTTTACCCCAGGCGTTTTTAAAACATGATCTAATTTTTTTTATGAGAATCAGACAAAACATAATTAACAGAATCGAAAAGATCATTTACTTCACCACGATACGGTATAATTTATTTTACAAACTAATGATATTTTCTATTTTTTATGATTTTTTTTCTAAAATGAGTCAAAATTCATACATTTTTATGAAAATGATTTCTAAATCATTCCGATTGCATTTTCTTTCAAGTTAATGAAATGATATTCTACACTAAAAAAATTCATGCTTTTGCTCTTTTAGAATCAGTCGTTTAAAAACTAAAATGCCAAAAACTTTTTTTCTTACGATTTGTCAAAAAATACTCAAAATTTTATTTAAATACTTAATAACTTCTTTATTTATAAAAATAATCTCATGAAACTTTTTTTCCCATGTGTTGAATGATATTATGTGTAATCTGTACAAAGATTGAACAAATTACTTAAAAATTAAGGTTTAAAAAAAATTGTTTTTTGATTTTTTCAATTTTTGCAAGAAATATTTAAGCATTATTTTTGTTACATTTTTTGTTTAAAAATTACTGTAGTTTGCAATCGATATATGAAGTTTGAAGGCATTAACTTAAAACTGAAGCTCGAAAAAAAATAAAACTTTGACAAATGACGTATTTTTTAGTAGCTGAGGGTTAGGCGCCAAATGAGTTTTCTCTCTCTGTGCATCACGTTTGATGAAAGTTTACACTAGAAAAGAAGATACGCCTTTAAATATTGAAAATCACCAAATTTGGCGAAATTTAACATCTCTTCCTTTTATTTTAAAGGTCTTTTCACTCCTTGTTCCCTAAGATTTCGCTGCCCAATCGTTTACAATGCTTCTTTAAAGACGATTGAACCTGGGTGCAAAACAACATTGCTTATTTTTTAAAAAAATACCTAAAATTTTATTCAAGCAACTAATAACTTCACCTGCAATTGGAAAGATAATTTATTTCGTCACGAAACAGTAATTTTTTTTTTTTTACAAAACAACGATACTTTACATATTTTATGATTTTTAAAAAACTCATACTTTGATCTTTTAGAGTTAGTGATTTAAAAAATAAATTGCCAAAAACTTTTTTTTATGAATTTTTAAAAAATAATGAAATTTTAAATATTTAATAACTATTTATCAAATTCAAAGTTTTTATATAACTTCATTTATAAAAATAATTCCATTTAACTTTTTTTCCGTGTATCGAACATTTAAAAAAATGCTCACAATTTTAATTCAACATTTATAATGCAGTTGTGAAATTTTGTAATTATAAAAATTTCTACTTTTTTCAACATACAACTATTTTTAAAAAGGAACATTTTCATTTCCGGGGCCTAAAATGTTGCAAAGTGAGTGAGTGAATATTTAAGTACCACTGTTCACTTTCTCAAGAGCTTTGATAGTGAGAGGGGAAGGGGAATTTCCATGACAATATGTTAATGCATTTAAAAATGTTTGTGCAACAATGGGGTGGGGGGGGATAAACCTGCCTGACAAAGAAAAGCGAAAAAAATTTTGAAACTGGGAATTTTAAGTTATATACTCAGTAAAAGCTCGAGCAACGCAGGGCTAAGCAAGGAGGGGGGAGGAAGTCATTTTGAAAAAAAGTATTAGAAGTGCTGATTTTGTGAAGGAAAAGGAAAATTCATAGAAGTAGAGAAAGCCTGTGCAACGCCGGGCCATGCAGCTAGTCAATTTAATTATTTTCTGTTCTTTGTTTTGTAGGATATTCATTATCTATGTATCTTTTTTTCACTATGTATCTTCTTTTATACAGGTAGGAGAATCAATATAGAATGATATACTCATAGTTTATATACAAACTACTTCTGTTTTCAACCAAGAGCTCCTCCATTATTCCAAATCTAAAATGAATCTAAAGAGCACAAGTAAAACAGAATGTCAAAATTGTTTAGAAAAAATTAAAAAAATAGAACAAAAAAAACTGATGGCAGGTAAATGAATGATTCAGTAAAAGAATGAGAAAAACAAGTTTAAAAAAAACACAATCTTCACCAGATGAGAATTTAGATATAATTTCAGAATAGGTTTCAGAGTCAATATCATGTACAAGAAATTAATGCTCTTATAATGGGCAGCTATATTTTATATTTTGCTGGCTGGGGGGCGTAGTTGGTTTGCACTGGCCTTCTTTGCCCAGGTTGCAGGTTCGACCCCTGCCCAATCTGGTGGATTTTCATGATGCAGAAAATCAACAGCGGCCATGTTGTATGATTATATAGCATGAAAAAGATAGCTTGAGCATCCGTTTGGCTTGGATGCTCTCCGCAAAATTAAAAATTCCTAAGTACAATTTCACATCAGCAGAGCTCAGGTGCCGCCCTCTGGGCAAGAAACTGGGCATCAAAATTACTTGCAGTAATTGGTATCGCCTAAAATGGTGTCACACTAGAAAGTGATATGCAGCCCCATCAGAGAAAAAAAAATTTTGTTTCCATTTTCAATAAATTAATAGCCAGTGCTCTCTTTCTGTAGGGCAGAATCTACTATCCCCCCATCCAAAAAACAGGCAATGGTTTGCTTTTTGATAATGTATAGCAAGAACATGTACAATAATATATTAAATGCTGCTATTACTTACTTATACTTGAGCATTTCATCCAGATTCTTATCATCTTTGATTCGGTGTATCAAATCTGATTGTTCATTGTCATAAGGTGACAGAACTAAATACATTACAACCTTTTTCAAAGCAACTTGTTTCTTTGATGTATCTTCTTGGATCTGTGGAGTATCATAAACTGCTCTGAAGTGTTTGCAAACAGCTAAATAAGATCCTTCATGTTGATCTAGCTCAATCATTAAGCTGTAAAATTTCAATTTCAGATCCTGTAAAGCAAAACTTCATAATTAGGTACATCTAATCTTTTTTTAGATTTTTATTAAAAATGCAACAATTATGTAGATTAATAAATATATTTTCTATATGCAATATTTTCTTTAAACCAAAAGAAATAACATGTTACAGACGAAAGAATTATAAAAAATTATTCAGAATATCTATCTTTGGACCAATAATCAAAATTTTGCAATAAAAGAACAATTTTGTAATAAATATGCATTTTGTTACCCCCCCCCCCAAAAAAAACTCATTAAGTAACAAGTAATTTTAAGTGGTAATCAGCTAATTGAAATTTAACTCTTATTTCCTAAAGCCAACAAAATTTAAATGAATATTTTGAAAGAAAATAAATCAAATATAACAGTCAAACAGGGGAAGTATTTTAACTTATTGTAAAGTATTATAGAAGACCAAAAATGTTACTTATAAATGAGTTAATATAAAATTAATTATCTAGGAGGTTCTTTTAAATTATTTGATAATTCTACTGAAAAATTATGATAACACACATACCCACAAATGTACTTGTTAAAAATATTTTAAATTAAATTCACATCTTTAAAACGAGTTCTAATATTAATACACTTGAACAAACAAAACAAATAAAATTTTATCTTACAAAAAGAAATGTGCTTAAGTTTTATTAATAATTATTCTGTTCAAGATATCAAAATATATAAATGAACAACTAATAGCTTTATTGACAATGGATTTCAAAGTTCTTGGTATATTTTCCACACACAAATACAATACTAAGAAAATATGTTCAAAATTACAAACTAAGCATTGGAGTGATTTCTTACAATGAAACCGATGGTACAATTATCATACAGATATATTTTTAAAAAGTTTAAGTAATTGTATTAATTCAAGCCATAACAAAACTTAAAGCTTATAACAAAATTTAGAGTGTCATTTCCTTAAAAAACATATGTATCATAACTTTTAAAAATATTAATAAATCATTCATGATCAAGACCAGGGGTGTCCAACTCCAATGACCTTGCGGGCCACTTCAGAAAAACACTATAATCTCGCAGGTCGCACATAAAAATCTATACCTTTATATCAGATTTGGAAACAAAAAAACATTTATTGAGTGAAAATTTCAAACAAAATGAATTATTGTTTTCATTATTTTTTTCATGTATACATACATAAATAATATAATAATGCAATAATCAAATAATGTTTCAAATATTACAGTTGCCATTTTCTTGAAAATTACAGTGTTCCTTTTAAATTGATCTTTCGTTACTCATTGTTGAAATTCGATAGTGCTGTCATTCACAGATGATTAAGTATATGTTGCCCTTTATCTTAACTGCCCTGAATATTTTTTTTAAACTTTAAAAAACATCTCTGATTGCCTCTTGCTTTTTGGGCACTCCAAACAGAAAAGGAGGAGAAATGAAAGTCGTACACACAGATAATCATGTACCATCCATAGTAAAGGATATGCATAATGCAATTCGGAATTTATTAAAAAAGTAATTTACTATAGAAAATCAAACGTAACTGATAAAATATAAATCTAAAGGATATTTCTACTATCAAAAAGGATTTATTTTAAAACAAGGACAGGTAACAGGCAAATACATTGTAGATTATATATATATATATATATATATATATATAAATTTCTTGTGAAATAAATTTCAAAATGAAAAAACTTTAAAAACCTGATATTTAAAAATTTCTTTAAAAGAGTTGGCGCGCGCGGGCCGCAACTTATGTAGTGATGGGCCACATGTTGGACACTCCTGATCAAGACAATTAGGTAATATTCTTGTATTATGAGATTATGTTTTAAGTTTCCCTAAAAACTAATGCTTAAATGCAAATTAGCATAAAGATTTAAAATATGTGAATATTCAAATCAACATGCAGTATGATCACAATATTAATATAGATCTCCTTGATCAATAATAGTTTTTACACAAAGTATGATGAAGTACATTAATGTACATAATATACTTTTAATTACAAACATTACTGCAACAAAAAATCTACACTATTAAAATTCGTAGGAAAACTATGCATGCTTCCATATTTTCCCCGAACCACACAACGCAGAAACTCGCCAAAGGTACCAAAATTTCGGGGATGATCCGAGGAATCTGTTTTGAACACTTATATTTCGATAAGTTAAAAAGTAAAGTTAGTTAAAAAGATATTAATTAAAAACCTTAAAACACACAATTAGTACCATTTCTCACCGCCAGGGAAAAATTCAGAACTTCTTTATTTTTCAGACGTTTTTAAAACACGATCTAATATTTTTTTATGAAACTCACACAAAAAATAATTACAAATTCATAAAGATCATTTATTTCACCACGATATGCTATAATTTATTTTACAAAATAATTATCTTTTGTATGTTTTACGATTTTTTTAAAATGAGTTAAAATTGATACGTTTTATGAATAAGATTTCTAAATTGTTTCGCTTGAACTTTCTTTCACCTTAATGAAAAAATATTTTACACTAAAAAAGTTCATGCTTATCTCTTTTAGAATCAGTCATTTAACTGGGACACTTCATTTTTTATTCATCTATACATATAAATAAAAATGAAGTGTCTGTTTGTAATTTGAAATTAACAGCTTTTTACTAAATGCATTTAAAAGTATATACAGTACTTATATAAAAAAATCAGTTTTAAAAATTTTTGTCTGTTTGTTTGGGCTAATCTCTGAAACGGCTGGACCAATTTTGACGAAACTTTCACTGGCAGATAGCTAATGTTATAAGGAATAACTTAGGCTACTTTTATTTTAGAAAAAAAAAATTATGATTCTGGGAAAATAAAATTAAAACCAATGAAATAGTGAGCAATATCCGATTCAAATAGGAATTATTTTTTATTTGATAGGAATTATTTTATTTTGCGAGCATTCTGTCTCAACGATTGCTAGCAATTATATCTAACTTTTTTCTTTGATTAGGTTGCTGCCATTCGCCACATTTCCCATTCATGTCATGATCCTAATGATTTTACAGTCATTAACTGCAGTGTCAAAGGTCATGCGTCCCTTTCACCCCTTGCTCAACAAAAAGCAAAGAAAAAAAATAAAACAAAAAAGAAACATAGATACACAAAGTAGAAGAAAAGTTTTCGTAAACTCTGCGAAGTGAATAAACACTTTTTTGTTAAATTCCACGTGGACGAAGTTTCGGGTAACAGCTATTTAACATGAAATAAATGTATCAGAAAGTAATATTAACGTATTACACATCCAGATAAAAATTATTTACACTATTTTTAGCGTTTATTACACAAAATTTGTAACAATGTGCTACTTTTGCTGATCAGGTAGGTGTTTTCAAAAATCGACCCACAAGAAAGTTACGGGGCATCATAAATAATAATAACAATAATAAAAAAATCAGCAATTATATCTAAAGACTTAAAATTTAGCAAACATGGTTTTTTTCGTTCAGCTGAGTTATGAAAAAGCTTTTTTTTTGTTTAATTTATACAATTCACATAAAATTAACTTATTAAAAACTTCTTTATCCTTCAGTCTGTATTTTTTAATTTTTAAATTCACCCGTGCGAAGAACGGGTATACCAGCTAGTATGTATATATAAACAGGAGTGATATTCGAATTAAATTCTTACCTGGGTTGAAGCATCTTCAAAAAATTTTGTACTTATTTTCTTACTAATGATTTGACAACGAACATAATCTTTCACAGCCAAACACAGCCTCATCTGTTCCAAAATCAATTCTACTTTTTCTCGTCGTTCCATAGAACCAAAAGTCTCAACCTAATAGGAGAAAATTTAGCTATTTGTGCTCATATAAAGAAAGAAAATAACTTGTAACAAATATTCCATCAAGTTTCAAATTAAAATTACAAATCAAGCTATACCATACACACAACCATAGATGACTTCACATGATTAAACAAAATAAAAAAAACTCATAAGCTTACAAACTATGACATTGCAACTAAACAGATCACTGTATTATAAATAAAATTTTGATGTGCTTATTAAAGAAAAAAACTGATTTTTTTTTAATTGAAAACATTTTTTAGCATGGATAAATTTATGAAAATTCCTATACAATCATTGTACTTCTTTAAAAAAAAATCAAAGGGCATTATTGTTAAAGGATGTAGTAATCAAAATTACTACAACAACAATGCAATAGATTGCCTCTTTGTACTCAATTGAGTATGTTGGTATAGTATTAAATAGGGAATCGTAAACAATCAAAGAAAAATGCTGACTTTGTGTTAATACAAATGAAATGCAATGACTAATATTTCTTCCTTAATATATTTAGTAGACATAGGAATACTTATTTAGAAGACAAACAAGTCTACTTGCATGCTTTTGCACAATTTGAAAATAACATTGCTTAGAAAACTAGGTACTTGTGCATTATACTTTCACAACTAATTTTGTCAAATCAAAAACATCACATGATGCAATATGTAGTCAATAGTGGAAAACCATTTCCAGACACATTCAAAAACATTGATTTTTATCATGCAAGCTCCAAAATAATAACATTTCTAATAATTTTTAATATTCTTTTTTCTCTGTGGAGAAAATTATTAAAATTTTGAATTTTTTTTCTGTGGAAGAGAGCACAGCGTATTTCCAAACATATGATATAATATGTAAGCACCTAAAAAAAACAATAAGAGTACCAAACAGACCAATAAGTACCAAAGAACCAAAAATATCATAGAATTGCACAAAACAGCATTTAGATTCATACTTAGGAAATATATATGCAGCATTTTCTACATAAACTCATTCTTTAGAATTTTTGATGTAATTAAGGCATTTTGGTAAGCTGAATTATGCAGTTAGATTTTTCATTTATTTAAAAATGTTTCTTTTGGTACTTCTTTTTTAAAAAAATAGTATTCAGCTTTTCTAAATCTTCACTAATTTATTTGGTCATGAATGGGAAACAGAAGGAGTATACATGAAAATTTGCTTTCACATGTGTGAAAACAATAACAGTATTTGGTAATGGTATAATATGTAAATATCAAAAATAATTTTAAGAGGAATTTCTCTGTATAGCATTTTTTTCTCCCCTACAGAATATTCCTCTAAACTTTGAACATTATGACAGAGATATAAAAAGAATTACCAAATTTTCTCAGATAATATGCTGATTTTACAATCTTACAAAAACAAATGTAGGATTAGTCATAATGTTAACACATAAATCATTTTATTATCTTTATAACTTATGCAAAACTTTTAGGAAAGTTTAATCCTTTTTAATCTAATTTTCCTATTAATGTGCTGCTTGATGTTAACATTTTTTTACTCACATATTTTGTATCTAATAAAATTAAAAGTAAAATTTAATATGAAACTAACTCACAAACTGCAATATTTATTTATCATAAAATAACCTTATTTTTTTAAAATCTCAGATATAAACTTTCTAATTTTCTATATTCTATGCATATATATATTTTATATTTTATGAAACTAATCTATCATTAAAAAAAACAGGCTTGAGTGTATTTTAATTGATTATTGAACTGAGCTTCCTAACAGAACTTTCTCACTGTTGATTATTTATTTGGAAGAAAATGCATATTAAATTATCGGAACAATATAAAAATGAAAAGAAAAATGACATTATAAAAGGACTTATTCTTTAAAACTAAAATTTAAAACAAATTATTAGACCTGTAGCTCTTGCAAAATTTTAGAAGCTTCATCAATTTTATTTTCGTCTTCATTCATCTTTGCCAACTTATGAGTTAGTCTGGCTCTTTCTACTTCAACATAAATCTACAAAATAAATTCAACTTTAAAAAAAAAGACACTAAACACAAATAAACAAGGAATTAAATTTAAAAATATTTTACAGCAAAATTTAAAGGACTATGAATGAGTATATAAAAAGACTACACATTTGTAAATATTTACTTAATACTAAATAAATAGTTCAGTGAATTCTTAACAATTAATCATTTGCACTACTAAAAATATCTATTTATATACTTTTGTTATGCTTATACTGCTTGAATACAAAATTTCAAGATAAAATATATTATTTAACCTATCATTCATAAAATTACAATATTTTAAGCCAAAACTTAAAGGGTTTCACACATGTGATGGGTTAAAAAAAAATCACAACTTTTTTCTTCATCGAATGATTTCATATTTATAGGATAGACTCAGCACAAATATAGGCATCAAATCAACAACAATCATTCCAAAATTGAAAATATTTCTTATTTTTTTTATAACAAAAAATCCCATGAAATTCAAAACTTTTTCTTCAGAGGTCTACCAAAAATCCAACTTTTGATATTTTCAATTGAGTATAGTTCATTTGGTGCATTTATGCTTATAGATTCGTAGGTCGTTAATTCTTTAAACTTCAGATAAATCAATCGGACGGAATTGTGGAGGAAGTGAGTGTCCATTTTATCAAAGCGGGTGTGTTCAGAGTGCTATAACTAACGTTCTAATGGAAATTTTTGGCTACAAATTTATATATATACTCTTAAGATACATATAAATAAATGATAAAAAATGTAAAGTTTCATCATTTTACTGGCCGTTAAAAAAAATTTCCTAAAAATGTTTAAAAAACAGGCTGTTACATGGGTGAAGGTTTATGTGATTGCAACATTTCTTGAAGTACTTTCTAAACACATGACTCAAACATTTTAGAGGAATGAGATGTTACACATTAATAACTACACAGATAAAAAAATTTCCTAGCCTAAATTAAACTAAAAAATAAAACTGAACAGATTAAAGGTAAGTAGCAAATATGTACTGGTTACAGAAAAAGTCACATAAAAAGGAACAAATTATAGAGATCTAAAATGCAGTTAATGGTAAAGTTTTAAAAGTTGAAAGAGCAAAATATTCATGCTATCGAAATAAAGGAATCTTGATTTTTTTAAAAAATTTGCTTCATACATATTTTTTAAAAAATAAAATCAATTTATTCGTAATGTGAATTTTATTCATTATTTTTCCCTTAAATTGTATTTTATTCAATAGTGTTAAATGAAAAGCTGTTTAATTATTTTTTTTAAATACTAAAAAGTACACATTGAACAAATACATTCAGTGTATTAAAAATAAAATATTTTCAATTTAACTTTCTAGTCCATTTCATACATACATGTCTAGAACTGAAAAAGAAAAATTTACAATCTGTTCTAATCTTAACTATTTACATATTTTTATCAGACATAAATCAAACTTTTCCATCACATATTCAATAACTTAATGTGCATACCTTCCCGGCAGTAACTTGTCTAAGAGTGTCAATCAGTTCTAGCTTAGTCTTCTTGTCTGGCATCTGATCTACATAAGTGCAACACTCTTGAATCATTTTAGTCACAGCCTGCTTAATTTGACTGCGCCTTTTTGTGAGCAGTACTATGTGCTCATTCAGAGCAGGATAATTCTTGGTTTCAAAACACAGTCTTACAATAGCCACTAAAACCCGTCCACAAGAATGTGTGTCTGCTGCCTAAAGTAATAATAATCTATAATCACAAAAATACCAAGAAAGAAATGAAATACAAGTTTAAAAAAATAATGAATAAATATGTTTATGATAAATGTGAGTGCTAAGACAAATTAATTATACAAAACATTATGAAGTTAAATAAGAAAGCATAAAAAATATCATAAACTGAAATAACAAGCAATAACAGTTTTAAGAGTCAATATCTATATTAAAATCCTAAATCGTATTGAAAATAGTGCAAACAAAAATACAATTAATTTACATAGTATACAGTTTAAATAACTTTTACATATTAAGTTTTGATTTGATCATTCACTAAATGAGAACAATTAAAAATGTAATTTATAAATTCCAACCAATATTAAATATTAAAAAATTACTTCTTACAATGGAACTATAAAACTATAAGATTAAAAATAAAGTTTATTTATAATTCAAAATAATTACATTATAAACAATTATCAATACTTCTGATTGCTATCCATGTGTATAATTACATTAAAATATATATGTAAATAAAAAAAAATTACAATCAGAACTTATTAAAATTAAAATAAACCAACTTATTTCATTCCATAAAGATTAATTCATTACTTTAAAATATTATAAAAACATTTTGAGACAAAAGTGTCCCAACATTATAAATTTGTTAGGTATAGGCCTGGCTTTAGAGTAATCAAAAACCCACCACTTTCTATTAAAAATTCAAAGATTTCTTTTTCTTTGCATGTCATTTTGTTTCACATATGCTTACTTCAGTATATAAGAATTTGTCACATAGAAATGTTTTTCCCCAACAGTAATTAAGCTGTTTTTTTCTTTCATATAACTGCAAGATCAAAGATGGTAAATGTAAAAAAAAAGGGATGAGGAAAAGGACATGGCAATTCCATGGAATTAAAGTATAGAATAACACAAATATAAGATTAATAAATTTAATAATGTATAACAGCAATTCCTGAGGTGGTCTATATCAACTCCCCAGGGGTCTATGACAACCTGCAAGGGTACACTTCAGCGACAAAATAATTTGGGGGTGCATGAGGTGTAAATAAGGTCTACAATAGACTAAACCAGAACGTAATTTTAAAAGAAAATATAATCAAGTGGAAATCAGATTTACCTATTTTACAGACTTATTTACTAAATTTAATAGTTAATTTGCAGTTGCAAAGTGACAGCATAAATTTTATTAAATAAGGACCATGATTTCAGCATTTCTTGTCAGAATTAAGCTAAAAGAGTATAATATTAGATGTCGCGAATTCTATCAGTTTTTCAATTTTTCACAGATTATCTGCATGAATATGATGTTTTAATCTATGTTCAACTCTTAAATGCCCTTTATTTAGATTTTGAAACTAGGATCAAGAATGCTTTGACTATGGTAATACCACAGTAGGCAATGAATTCATGAGGTTACATTGAAAAAAATGTCAAGATTACAAACAAAGCTGATCAGAATAGCCACAAATGAAAATCTTTAAGTAAAGTTTAGAAACGAATATCAGCAATTTTGACTTTAAAAAGAAATACCTGTAATTTAGGTTCAGTCCTAGGAGAGCCCACACCCTTGGCATGTGTGAATTATTTTGGTTGGCGATACTTGTGCCATCTTGGTAACCCTACTTTGATACACTAGATATGGTAAACCTAACTATTTCTGGAATTTTCGTATTTTGTCGGCGGGCATTTCGAATTTCATTTTGTTTGGGGGGAACCAGGCTGGAATGGTTGTGAGTGTGAAGGAATACATCTTAGAATTTTTTATTTTGTTGAATGCAAAAGGTTAGAAAGAATTGATTGAATAGTGTATAAAGGAAGGATTGCTTAGAGTTATGAATGTCCTAAATGTAATGATCGGCACGATGTAACATGGTCGACAATAAAATGCTTTCTTTGAAATTGCACCAGCCACCATTCACTTAGCGATGAAACTTTCAAGACTTTTTTAAAATCTGTTGTTATGCTGTACCCTCCACTCGAAAAAGATCAGCAGTAAGAAAGTAAGTGCTGTTTTTATATTTTTTTTATCTTAAATGATTAATTTCTGTATTGTTTACATATATTTTCACTACGCATCCACCTTATCTCTCTGTATTCACTTGTCGTCATTATTGGTTTCGCCATCTCGTTCTCGCTTGGCGCTTTTTTCGTTTTGTCGCCAAGGGTGTGGGCTCTCCTAGGATTTTACCAAGTTGCCAATATCCAAAACAAAAACAGAAAGAAAAAAGAAAGATTGGTCACTACTAACCAAAGAGATTTAGAGATAAACCTGACAAGATTAATGTCAAATTTTGCATCCCATTAAAATCATTTATTTGCTGCTCGGTTTTTTTATGTAAGTTGTTTTATGTATTAATTAAATTTAAATTTAATTAATTAACATGTGTTTCTTAAGTTTTAAACTCCATACTTCTCAACAGTTAAAAATATAAAACTTTTAGAGCAAGTATAGCTGCACCAGCTATCAAAGGCATTAAAGTTGATAAATTTGCAAAAATTCAATATTAGGTAAGTAGAGGTTTACCAAAAACTGAAAAGCATGGTAAGGGGTCTGTCTGTGAGACAAAAAAAAAAGAAGTTTTGGAACCTTTGATGTAGAACAATCACACTTCTATGACGTCTTTTGTAAATCAAAACAACTCAGTCTATAACCCCTATTAAGGTACATGAAATTATTTCAAAACTGCACAACTTTGTCCATGAAAGGCAATGAATCTTATGTTTTTCTGGTATACAGAAAAGCAGCTCACAGGATTCATTGTAACTGACATTAATTTGCAAGAATTTGCCATTTACAGATTTGCTGCAGCAAACACCAAATATTTCAACACGGAAGATTTTCCAAGAGAATTTTAAAATCACCCAGAGATGGTTAGAAAATTTCTAAAAAAGTCACATTCATTCTATTGTCAGAAGGAAAAATAATCTCTAATTCTAGAACTCAGAAATTGAAATAAATTTTATCGAATTGATCAAAGCTAAAGAATATATCCATTGACAGTTTCAATTGTGACAAGACAGAGCTCTTCTGGAAAATGCTAAATAAAACATTAGAATCTAGGTTACAAGCCCATAAAAAATAGACCGACCCTCCAATTTTGCACAAATATGAATAGAAACTGCAAAAGTCACTGCTTGTATGCCACTTACAAAACTTCAAAATACTCAAGACACAAGGTTTTAAAAGAAAAACTGTTATTTGACAGTTTCGTTCTGCTACTAAAAATACCTTGAGGTTAATTACTTATTCCATGAAATGCTATACATGACAATGTTCTTGCTCATAAACCAAAACTTGAAGATTTCAATTAAAAACACTACCCATGACCCATAAACAAATAAACCAAGGAGTGATTGCTAACTGGTAAGATATAAAAAAGATAATGATGGAAAAAGTGAAGGATTTAGATCTGAAGAAGAAAAAATATATAAGAGGTTTTTTTTTCACGTTTATGGGTTTGGAAGCAGATGAGGAACATTTTGAATATTTGTTGCAGAATATTCTTTTGAACTGACAATAGAGGAGTTGATGGCTCAATACATACAGTATATCAATTTTATAAGAGGTTAGTATGGTCACAAAAGCAGAGATGGTAATCTCTACAATTAAAATTTTAAAAAAGATGTGGAAAAAGATTTTAGACATCACTAAAAGGGAACATCTGAGAAAATTACAACTGGTCAAGAAGAACACTACCTTTAAAGATACTTACCTAAGTCCCATTTTAGGAACATTCTAAAACACGAGAAAGAAAAAAAAGAATAAATGAGTTTAAACCTATTTGAACACAGTGTACGGTAACATAAAATACAATAATTCCACCGAATTTACACAATAGGTGGGACTGAGTGATAACCGTGTAAGTCGAATTCGCGTAAGTCGGGGTATAATTTCTCATATGTAAATACAAATGTTATTTTTAGTTGGGGCGGGAGACAAAAGAAAAGAATAATTAAGAAAAAAAATGTTTAGTAAAATCTAAGATAATGCAAATACAAAATTTCAAACCAAAGTTAATTTGAAGCAGAAGGTTTCATAAAATTTTAACAAGTAGTTTGCAGGGGCTCAAAAACTTTTTTTCTCTCCTACAAATTTCCTCAAATTCTTTTTTTTTCTCTCCCTCGTAGCATGCTAATAATTTTTTTTATTCCTTGTTTTGTTGGAAAAAGATATGCTCTTGAATATGCTTTGTCGGAGTCAGTATTTTCTGTTGTTTCTAATGCCACCTTGTCTGACGTAGTCAGATCGAGGCCCATGAAATTCATCGTGGCATGGGACTAGAGGTATGCCTGTCCTTGGCCTTGAGCACCATACAGGTGACAGAGCGATTTAGCTCAGCGAAATTCCCCGAAGGGACAATAGATGACGACACCACCTATCCCCACCTCCACAATTTCTGCATGGAAACTGAAGGGGAGGGAAATATTCTCCAGTCCCTGCGCTCGTGGCTAAGCCCACAAGACTACAGACCCACTGATTTAACGAGCACATACTCTGTGTGTACTGGGAGGGTATTTGGTGGCATCAGGCATTGAACCCAGGCCTTCCGGTCTGGAGTCCGATGCTCTAACCACTAGGCTAGCCACGGCCCTGAAGTGCCGTATTTTCTAAAATTTGTAATCCTTTTTTAAATAAATTGAGGCCTTCTGTCAAATTTCCAAACATCATTTGATCTTCTGATTGTACTGGGTCTTAAAACTCAAGATCTTCAATGTCTTGCTCTTGTTCGTGCATTTTTATGAGCTCATTCCTTGCCAGCTCCTGATTATGGGAATCCAGCAGATCTTGGAGCATTACCACTATCCCCTTCTAAATTTATCTGCCTGGTAAGATCAACAATTTCTTCAATCATATTACCAATTTCATTATATAGGCTCTGGTACTAATTAAGTCTGAGCTTCAGTGATGAAAAAAAAAGGATGAATCAACGAGATTTGAAAATCTTATGTCGAGGCATTACTGTATAGTCAGATCATTCAATAAATGTGCCAAGTTGACAATCTTACCCCTACCAGGAAAAATGTAATCTTGTTTCTGTTATTTTACCATTCTCTCACAAGCAATGGTCATCCTATTTCTGTTTATTTCTAATGGTTTTCATTATTTCATGGGTAACAGATGTAATAGTATAATAACTGGAGTACATAGTAAAATGTAGATATGTTAAAAATAAAAAATTTACTACACAAAAGAAAAAAATTAAATATGAAACAAGTCACAGATCCTTCTCTGCTTATAACAAGAATCCAAAAAATTCTACATCACTTAAATAGTAACAGAGATAAAAATTTACATAACTTGCTACTGAACTACACAGTTACAGTGAACAAATAAGCAAGATAATGAAATAATTCAGTAATAATTCAAAAACCATAACTTAAGGGGATCCAGCACATAAATTTTCGCAAAAATTATCGATTTTTCCTTTTTTTTAATATTTTTTGTTTAAATATTTGTGTTTAAAATGATATATGATATGAGGGAGTACAATAATTAGAAGTATTTTTATTTATTTTTTAAATGAAGCTACTCTTTGACGTGCATCAAATGAGCTCTGCTAGTACCTGTGTTTCCCCTTGTTTCTGATTAATGCAAATCCATATGACATTCAAGTGGAAAAATTGGAGTGTATTGGGCAACTCCAAAAGTTTATGGGCACACACACTTCTTTTGGATTTTAAAAGCGATGCAGGGAAAAAAAGTTAAGTGATAGAAAAAGTCTAAGTGATCATAACCATATAACCAACATTTTGATATCAAAAATATTATAGTATGGCTATTAGAAATAATATCAATGATTTACACAGCATGAAAATCGTTTATTTTCATTTTCTGTCTTCAAACAAGAGCCCTCAACATGGACTGTGTTTTGCGAGTATAAATGCCTGGTGCAAATTTCACAAGACAGAAGCTGGAAGCAACGAAAGGTACTATGATCAAAAGCGCATACACATGAGCTAAATATCAGTGGTCGCCAAACTTTTTGACCTCACAGACCAGTAAAATCATAATTTAAATCCTGCGGACCTCTAATAGAATTTTACAACTTTTTGTGTATTGTTTTGAATTGAATTATGTTTCAATGCAACTTAAAACATAACTTAATGCGATGAGTAAGTATATATTTCCTATTTTTCTGTAGGACCAGTGAAATTTTCTCACAGACCAACACTTTGACGGCCTCTGCTACATACCATAATGAATTAAATGGAGCCAATTTCTAGAGACCTAAGTGATCCTATGCTATTAAGAAAATGTTTACATGAAAAGGCACAGAACCCAAATGAGTTAATAACACCATACGGTCAGTGATTCCAAGATCTACATTTGTAGAATTAAAAACTCTTAAAATTAGGGATAAATATAGCTATTAGACAGTTCAATATGAATCATGTAGCGAAATTAATGTTATTAAAACATTGTGATATTGAATCAAGTTATAACTGTGTGTCATGCTTCAAAAAACTAGATTCACGTAAGATTTGTGCAGCCCAACAACAGCATCTTGTTATCCCCCAAAAAAATTGTTAAAAAATAATGAAAGGAAGAAAATTAGAAAAGTCTTTTGTATAAGCAGAGAGTTAAAAAAAAAATGCTTCATATGCTTCTGAAAAGTACTAAAAAAACTAAATGCTCAAAAAATTATAAATTTTTACTTTAAAGCTTGTTTCCTCAAAATGTAATCTTTTTCACTTTATGTACCTTTTTCTCAAAAACTAATTATATAATTCTCAAATTTTCAGTGATCATACTTTTAACATGTTTACACATTTTAATGGAAGGAATTAGATACATCTTGCAAGCTTTTTAAGATAAAATTTTTTTTAAACTAAATTTTTTTTAAAAAAAATTGGACTTTTTTTAAAAAATTCATAATTATTTTAATTTTTAACAAAAATAAAAAACCTTTTGTTGAAGTATTATTGATAGTATACATTACATACTGTAGTAAAAATTGTATTTATGAGAAGTAAGTAGTTTCCGAGAAAAAGGTACATAAACTTACGCAATTTAACATGAGCTCCTATTGACATGCCGGACCTCCTTAATAAGAAATAGAACTGAATTTGAGGCATTCTACTTAAAAACAAAGTAATATTCAGCAAAAGCAGTACTGGAATTGCATATGATTGTAGATTGAATTGCATCCAAATGTGAATGTCCAAAATGCGGTGAAAATATACATTAGGTTAAGTGATTGTGTGAGGTAAGGTACAATTGATGGCAGTGTCATAAGAGAAGTTGTGAGAATCCTCACCCAATTGAAGAAACAGTGTACAATTGTTTGATTGCATTCACATACTAATGTCTGAAATGTAATGAAAATATATGTTTGGATGAGCGAAAGGCAAGAATTGATGGCTTTGAATGTTGATGCCACACCAGAGGCAGTAACTGCATTCATAATGTATCCTTTAACAGAAATGAAAATTACCTATAAAGTAAGATGAATACTTGTTCTATTTATAAATATAGTTGATAAGATTAAATTAACCACCATCAATATTTTTAATTGTTATTTTAACAAAATACATCATTTATAAAACATTACTTCATACAACAAATGATCTGATTTGGTGTTGCGATATTTTTACATTAGAAAAATGTGCTTTAAGGACAATTTTTATAGAGACAAAGAAGGGTGGTGAGTCAAAATAGGAATTAACCAGACAGTGTGTATATGTGTGCATGTGCATATTATTGAGACACTTTAAGGATGAGTGATGAAAATTCATTAAACAAGAATGAAAAGAACAAAACCCTAAATATCTTTAATAATAAACCAGTTCTGTTTTCTTTAATTTTCTTTCACAGGTGTATATATCTATGCTAGGGGGTTATATTGTATCTTGCATATAAAATGTTTACTCATTAAAAATATAGGTGCAGATTTGATATCTGGGGTAATAGCGCCAAGTTGTTGTTTATGTTTGCCAAGATGGGCGATAAAATTACAATATGGTTACCTTGATATTTTTATTGTCTGGCGATGTGGTTGTCATGGGGAAAAGGTATATTAAAAATAACTTTGATTGGTTTTTTCCCCTGGTAGTCCTATTAATTTCAGATGATTTCTTTAAAAATTTAACCATTTTCAGTGCAATTGTTCTACTGTTTCCGTATTCTGTTTTATTTTGTGCTACTTTTGGATACAGATATTTCTAATATGGATTAGTACTAGGATATTTTTTTTTAAGATTGAGTGTTGTACTTTTAATTATCGCTATAAATCGTTTATTTTCACTTTATTTTACATTTTAAAAATGCTTTTTTTTAATGTTCCTTGTTCGATGAAATTAGTTGAAGGAACTTGCAGTTTATAGAATATTGCAAGTTTTCAGTACTTTGTAATTGATATTCATAATATATATTATGTAATTATTTTATTAATAATGTAATATAAAAATATAATTATTACTATATGTAATATATATAATCATATAATATTCATTATTTATAATTTTTTTATATTTATTAACAAATATTACATATTATGTTATTTATTTATAATTATTATTTTTATTTATTAATAATTATTATGATATTCATCTATGCTTATTGTAATGTTATTTATCTATGATTATTATAATGTTATTTATTTATAATTACTATATAACAACAGTATTCTTATGCATTACTTTTATTTTATTACAATACAATGTGATTATTCTTTTTATAATTACTATTAAATTATAATATATGATTATTACAAATAATTATTATTAAATCATACAAATGAATATTATATATTAATTACTATTAAATTATATTTCAAGATTATTATATTATACTGCATACTATTAGTAGTACATTAACTTTTATTATATTATATTGTTTTCCATTCTTTATTGATTGATCTTGGTTATTTTCAATCTGTTCTTATATTCTTCTTTTGAAATATGTTTCAATGTACTTCGAAACAATTTTTTAAAATTCTCTTCCCGACGATTTTATCATGGAAATCATGCATTTTTCAACATTCTTTTCCCTTCCGGTTCATAAACGAACGGTGCCATATTGGATTCCATTCCAGCAACAGCAAACGCTGCTAAGTGCGATATTTATCGTGCCAATTAGCACTTGATGCCATTATCCAGGATATCAAACTAGTTCCAAAATATATAATTTCCTTAAATTTCAATTGGGAAAATTTATTTCTGAAGGGACATTTAGACTTGTGAACTTTGGTCATGAGAAACATGAAATAAATTCATTCCAAAGGTACCATTTCATTAAATAAAAAGAAACATTTTAGACAAGAGATGGGGGTAAACAAATTTTTGAATGTTATCTCCTGTTCAAGATACTTACATATTATACCGTCAACCAATTTTGTAAAATAAAAAGTGTCAAATGCCAAGTTATGCAAACTGTAGTGAAATCCATTCCCATGCATAGTCAAACACAATCTTGTTTGTGCATATTTGAAAATTATCTTTTTTATAGGCTGAACTGTTCCCCATGCATAATGAAACAACATACTTGATTACACATGCTCAAAACACTATTAATTTTGTTTATAATTTTTAATATTCTTCTTCAATTTTGTTAGAAAAATGATAAACCATTTATTTTCTATGGAAGATTTTTCTTTTAAAATAATTTTTACAGAAATTTAGGATCTATTTTTTTGCTGTGGAGTATTTCTGTCTTATTTTCAAGTACCAAAAAGAATATTTAGTTAAAAGAAAATGGTCAAACAAGAAATATCTCGGATTTGAAGGATAGTATTTACATCTGAACTTATGCAAACTTATATGGTATTTCTACATGAAGACATTTTTGTTGATTAGGAATGAAATTATGGGTGTTTAAGGACACCCCACTAATGTAGTTATATTTTTTATTTCACGTGCACATGTTTGTTTTTAAGGCCTATTGTGCCCAACTCAGTACACTTGACCTTGGGCCCTGAGTTGCAGAAGCAGATGTTCTGGTCACGTGGTCAGTCAGACGTGAGCAAGTACAAGTACAAAAAAAATTTTTTAGTATTAGCAGTAACGATGACATTTGGCAACATTTTTTGACTTGGCGAAACTGGTCAATGGTATAATACACAAGTATTCTATTAACAATAAACAAATTTACTACATATGTTAAACTTATTTTTAATCATTACACAGAGGAAACAATTATGTTGGAAAACAATACCTTAAAACCAAAATGTATATAGAATTTACAATTAAAATTCATCTATTATAGCTATGTATACACATACAAAATCAGAAATGGAAATATGTAAAATTTAAAAAAAACTAAATGCATTGATTCTCATAAAAATCATCATTCACCTACAATTTCATTAATTAAAAAATTAACAAAAGAATTTTTAAAGAAACAATACATACTGTTCTTGTTTGCTTTTCTAGTGACATTAAAATATCCAAAGCCTCAGTCAGCTTTCCTTCCTAATACAGATATAAAATTGTGCATTAATAACATTTAAGATAACATTCATTCAATGCTATTACAACAACATTTTTTAAATAAAGAAAAAGGGCTAGAAATTTCACCTTAAAACTGATAGCCTTTAAATACTTTTTTAATTTAAATTTATACGAAAAAAATAGTAGAATATTGTCTTTTACTTTAAAATTAATTAAAAGCTTAACTACTTATATTTATCTTGACAGAAAAAACATTTTAGTTTTTTTTTTCAAGAAATGTACTTTTAAATTTCCTATAGAGTTTAACGGTGAAATAGTGGCAAGAATTTTTTTTTTAAAAAAAAACTTACTTCTAACACACAGAATATAACAGCATACCTAAACATTTTTCAAGTGAACAAAATTAAACACTAAGAAAAAGAAACATTTTAACATCAGCCAACATCAATGCATTAATATATATATATTAACAGATTAGCTTTCTCTTCATAAAGCCAAACGCATCATTTTACAGCAAGCTCTCTAAGTCAATTATAATATGATCGAGGCAGAGTTGCACATTTGACTTTTGCTTTCCAACATTTTTATTTAAAATTAAAGTGCTTAATACATAAATAAAATTTCCAAATATCTATGAATTTAGATAAAGCTATTTGAATTTTTTTATATGATAATGTACTTTTCTGTGTTTCACAGGTGCAAAATTGGTAACACAAATATACACAAAAAAATGTTAATAAATGATAGTTCTCATTGGTTTTTTATCCTTTTTTCATACAATACTAGCTGCATGGCCCGGCGTTGCACGGGCTATCTCTACTTTTATAAATTTTCCCTTTCTTTCACAAAATCAGAACTTCTAATACTCATTTTCAAAATGACTTCCATCCCCCCCCTCCACCGCTTAGCCCAGCGTTTTGCTCGGGCTTTATCTTTTCCTCATGACACCAGCATTTCTGTGTGTGTGTTTGTACGCACACAATGTGAGTGATTTCTAAAATTGTGTCAAAATATTTCCCTCTTTTGAAATAGCTGCATGGCCCAGCGTTGCACAGGCTATCTCTACTGTTATAAATTTTCCCTTTCTTTTACAAAATCAGAGCTTCTAATACTCATTTTCAAAATGACTCCCCCCCCTAGCCCAGCGTTTTACTTGGGCGTTCTTATTTCCTCGTGACACCAGCATTTCTGTGTGTGTTTGTAGGGCACAATGTGATTTCTAAAATTAAGTCAAAAAATTTCCTTTTTAAATTTGTTCAATTCCACTTATTTTCTTAAATAGACTATGTACTTTTTAATAAACAAAGAATTAATTTTGCAATGAAATAATAAGAAATAATCCTTTTAAAAAAATATATATATATTTATTAAAATCAAAATTCTATAAGTAATAAATGAAAGAAAAATTAACAGATAGCTATTGAAATGATTGCTTCCTTCTGAACGTTTGATTAAACATATAAATATATAAGTTAGAAAAAAACAGTATGGGGGAAGGCCTATATATATATATATAGTCTAATTCTCTACAAACAAGAGATAAACATTCACATCTATCACATTCAAAAATAACACAGACAGTGAAAAGAACACACAATGAAGGACACTAGTTTAAAAATTATAAAATGGATGAGGCAGTATTATAAACATTGCTAACTTAGGACAGCTAATATATAAAATAATTTATATAAAAGTGGGGTTGAACATGTTTTTTGGCCAGCCAACCTTCCCCCTTTATGTAAATATTACTGAGCAAAAACCTATTGAAAGTAATGGATAGGAATATCTAAATCCATTACAAAATAGAGGTAGCTTACCTAAAAATTGCACTTGAAAATGCAGAGCCCACGCTAAATCTGAGTGCAATAAATAAGTTATTGCCAGTCTGGACCCTAATGCAGATTCAAAGCATGTGAATGGCTGAAATGTAGCACTTAGCAAAAGTATAAAAAGAATAGAAACAAAAATTAATAAAAGTTACAAAAAACCATACCTTTAGTGACACTAGAGTATATATGATTAAAAAATAATAATTATAACTAATAATAGAGAATATGTAGGTTTCTTTAACTATGAAATGTTTTGAATTTATAGTATTAAACAATAATTAAACTAAGAATTTTTAATCCTTACAATTTTGAATAGCTTTATTCATATAACTATTAATAAAATGAATTGGGTATTTCTGATTTAAGCAATATTTCATAAAATGTTTATAATTATTTCTGATTTCTTTGACAGTAGAAATTTGTTGTGTTGTATATAATTAATAACAATATTTCTGAATATAGAAATATGTACATTACTCTCCCAATGCAGAACTTTTATTATATTGAAATTAAAATCTTCTCTTATCATAAATATTAGAAACTATTACATTATCTATTAATTTGATATGTATGTCAAGAAAATTTGCTTCATTGTTGTAACTATTTGTCTGTATTAAATTAAGATATTGTGGATAAAAATTAGTAATAGGTATGAAATTGACTTGCTTGTCAAAAATGATTACGTCATCTACATAATATACACTCTGTCACAAAAAAATATATGCACCCAGAAGAAATTGAGCTACATTCACGAAATTTGGTATGCATGTAGTGTATATGAAAATAAACAAATGATTAAAAATTCAGAACAAAATATCATTTTATTAAGCGGGTACAGCTTGCAAAAGGTTAAAAATCAGTAAGTAGTAAAGCCACCTCTGGCAGCTATACAAGCCGAAATTCGGCGTGGCATCGATTCAATTAGATCACTTATGACCCCCTGTGGAAGATCCTGCCATAGTCTTTGCATCTGCGCAGTTAATTCTCCTGTATCTCGGGACGGCTGCAGTTGCCTTCCCAGCGCGTCCCAGACATGCTCTATTGGCAAAAGATCTGGTGACCTGGCAGGCCATGGTAGGACGTCATATCCTTGAAGACATTGTTGGGAGAGTCGCGCAGTATGTGGACGAGCATTATCCTGTTGATAAATGGCACCTGGGCGACTTGATAGCATGGGTAGCACAATCGGCGTTAAAATATCCTCCACGTATCTGCGAGCTGTCAAAGTGCCTTGAAGGACCACTAAAGATGATCGTGTGTCCCAAGAAATTGCTCCCCACACTGTCACACCTTGTGAAATTGCTGTATGCCGCTCGACAATAAATGCCGGATCGGACCGCTGGCCGGTGCGCCTCCAGACACGTGTGCGGTGGTCATCAGCACTGAGACTGAATCGGGATTCATCACTGAAGATGACACGTCTCCAGTCTGTCACACTCCAAGTTGCCTGAGGTCGGCAAAAATCCAGTCGACACTGCCTATGTGGGGTCAGTGGTAAGCATCTTAGCGGACGTCGGCTCCTCAAGCCAACTTCGGTCAGTCGTCTCCTTATGGTTTCTCTTGATGGCACTGGATGTCTGGAAGGAGGTAAGTGGCGTTGAATCGATGCTAGCGACGTTGTTGGTGCCGAAGTGGCCACTCTTCTGATTGCACGATCCTTGCGATCATTTGTGTTCCTGGGACGTCCTGACCCTCCGCGACGGTACACTCTACCTTCTGTGATCCACTGTTGCCAACACCGAGCAACTACCATATCGCTCCGACCGAGGTGGCGGCCGATACGTCTATTCGACCAACCTGCTTCTCTGAGGCCTATTATACGGCCCCTATCAAAGTCCGTCAGCTGCTCGTACTGCCGCCGGTTACGTCTTAGAGGCATCCTAAGTCTCAATATCGTCTATCAAAGTCATCAGATTCGTTTGGATAGCCGTACGGCGCTCGTACTCATGCTTTTAAACTCTCCCAGTTGCGCAACTAATATGCGCATAGCACACTTAGCCTTGTCTCATTGGCTTCGAAATTTTAATCATTTGCATATCTCTTACCAGACTACATTCTTGCCGAGTTTCGTGATTGTAGCTTGATTTCTTCTGGGTGCATATATTTTTTTGCGACAGAGTGTATATATATGTATGTACTGAAAAAAAACAAAAAAAAAGCCATCAGATAAAAACATTTTGATATTTCATTTTAATTGTAACCTTCAAAAAATGTAACAAAAATAATGCTTAAATATTTCTCGCAAAAAGGGAAGAAAATGAAAAACACAATTTTTTTTAAAAAAAAGTGGCATGATGCGAAATGGAAAGTCTCTTCCTCTTCAGATTCGAACCTGGGAACCTTCAGAAAGATTTTTTGGGGGGCCTCATTTTTAAGTTAATGCTTTCAAACTTCATATATGAATTGAAAGTAATGGTAATTTTTAAACAAAAAACTTTAAAAAAAGTAATGTTTACATAATTATTGCAAAAAAGAAAAAAATTAAAAAACATTTTTTTTCTGCCTGAATGTTTTTTTATTTAAAAAAAATAGCGAACCATTCCATAAATTAAAAAAAAAAAGAAGGTAATTTCTAAATTTATTTTGAAATAGTTTTAAACATTTCTTTACGTAAGTATTTTTTTAAAAAAATATTTCATTTGTTTTATCTGCAATATTTTTATAAGCAACTAGTAGATAAAACTTCAAATTTCAGAGCGTGATTAATACCTTTAAAATAAAAAAAAATTTCGAATTTCACTTGATAAAGACTGATAAAAGAAAGATATATATATATAATTTTACTATATTAATTTTTAAATATTTTTAAAAACCTCTGAAAAAAGTTCAGGATTTTCTCCCCTGGAAATAAATTATCTTTCCGATTCTCTGCAGATGGCGTCATGTGCATAATAAATGCATTTTAAGGTTTTTAATTAATATCTTTTTAACTAATTGGAATACCGGAATATAAATGGTCAAAACGGATTCCTCGGATCATTCCCGAAATTTAGATACCTTCTGCTAGTTTCTGCGTCTTGTGGTTCTTGAGATCATTGGGCGTCATTCCTACCTACATATAGATACGTTTGTTTACCTTCGGATTTTAATAGTGTAGATGAAAAAACATTACTGATAATAAAAGACCACAACTTAAGTAGAAAATGTGGTAAAAATATTCTGTTTGGCAACATTTTTGGCGACTTAACCGCCTGCGCTGGCAAATAGAAAAGAATATACATTTCATTGTTAAGACACATGAAAATTAAAAATAAAGAAATCTAATGGCTTATTAATTATTATTTTAATTAATAATATTTATTGATTACAATATTAAATATGAACAAATTATTTCCTAACTTAGTAGATAACATTACTTTATTTTGAATGAGATTAAAGATCTTTCAACTAACATAAAATTAGGATTTGAATCTATTTCTACAATGAAAAAAAAATATGTATTTACATATTGACATCACCCCAGCCAAATTTCCACTATATGAATCATACCATTCTGACTGATTGAATTTCATCAAATAAAACATGCAAAAAACTTTTTGTTTGATACCATGGCACAATTCATGCGGTACAAATCTTCTGTGGTGACACTAATATGTAAGAACCAAATTTTCATCCATGGAAATAGATTCAGAGCAATTATATTACAAGCAAAAATAATTTGACCAACTATATAGAAAAGGGTCATTAAAAAATATTTCTGATGATTTAATGAGAAAAAAAAACCATATGCTTGCATCATAAACCTATTTTTAACCTCTTAAGGACAGGGCGATTTTCTATTAGACGCTCGCTAGGGACAGGGTGAATGCGTAAAGACTTGCACTTCAGGACGGGGCGTTTTCGTGCCTAACTTAAGGAAAAAAAAGCATAAGTAATAAAATTTCAGTCCTAACGTTGTAATTTTGGTACCCCTTTAGATTTTTACACAAGTTATCAGTTACATTAAAACTAGAATGTATAATGTTTTTCCTTTAACTTACAAGAGATTACATATAAAAATATGACTTGCCTTGGGAAATAAATTTCGTAAGTACTATTGAATTTTTTCCAAAATTTTCAATGAGAAAATACATTAATACACTTTCAAATTAATAAAAAAAAATTATGACAAAGATTATTTAAAAAAATAAATAGCAAATTTAAAATGAAGATTGAGTGTGGAAAATCTTGAAACATGGAGAAACACAAAGTCCTACATTGTATAATTTGCAAGCAGAAAATGTTTGTTACATTTTTGAAATGAAACTTTTTAGCGCTGGAGAGTGAATGTGAAATTTGCCCAGTTTTGCGTAACAGTGAAAAAGCAAATGGAAGTAGTCTCCCCACCTCCTCCCATCCCCCCAAATCGTCACCATGATGACAGGATAGCGAGTTGGGAGGAAAAAGGGCAGCAGGGACACAACGTGAGTTGCGTCATATCTGTGTAAAAGTTGGATGATTGCTCACCTCCAATTGGTCAACTTGCCCACCGTCCTATTGGGGGTCCTTTCATCCCAGACCAAGAAACATCTATCAACAGTTGCATGAGATGCCATGACATTACGGTGTAGACAAAATAGCTCTCGTAGTAAAAGCGTGCTTTTTTAAATATTTTCTTAGATTGTTTGCTACATGGCGATGTTTTCGGCAGCTAATTTGCTTTTTTGACTTTTATTCGTGTTGGATTATTATATTAATTCTAGTCAGAATGCCTAAATCAAATGCACAAAGAGGAAAAGTGTTTTGTGAAAGAAAGAAAAAAGAAAAACTAGCAGCAAGTCCAGTTGAAAAAGTGACAAGAAAAAAGTAAAAAAAACCAGAAAAATATTGCAAATTTATTAAGCGCTACTGTGGAATTTGCATCAGAGTACATGAGAGAATATTGAGCACAGAAAAAAACACTGCAAAATACTCTCTTAATGCTCAGTTTAAGGGATGGGAATGCTATTGAGACTTTTAATGACTGTACAGATTAATACAGACTTAGTGAACCATCCTGTGCCATTAACTACAGAGCCCTCAACAATTCTTGTGCATGTTGGAACTGATGCATGTAAATCAATAATAAATTCTATCTTACATTACAAAGACTATGATTCCCATAAAAATTCTCACAAAGATTTTCAAAAGCGATTCATTCATAATCGTTTTAATTGATATGGGCATCCAATTTTTGATAGATTATGGTTTAGAGATGATTTGAGAACGTCTGTTGCTGAGCACAAAAAAGTTTACAAAATATTTTACCGGGAATTAATTCAGAAGACACATTAAATCATGCTACAATTGCCGACAAAGTTTAAATAGGATAAGTATACAAAATTTATCAATATAATTGTATTGTATATTTAGAAATTCCAGGACATCTTTCTGCTTTAGATTTGAAATCAGAAAGACTCATTTCACCACGAATACCTTTCATGAAAATTAGGCAATTGAGACATGTGCTTGGTCAATTTGGAATATTAGGGTAAATAATCAATGTTCCAACGTCGTCAAAGAAGTTTCACTTCTATCGAGTGGTATTCCATGCATCATTTTTGTTTTATTTACACATGGTTTGTGACTGTACACTTTGGCTTTTTTCATCCTTTTTGTTCATATTAAGGTTAGGACTCAAACCGTGGGGCACCCCCCTAGGGAGGACCCTACAAGGAGTGTATCGAAAATTTGAAAACAAACATTTAAAAAAATTATTAATTTACTCAAAGGAAGCAGAAAAAAAAAATACTTTGACATAATAAAAAATAAAATACACATTTACACTGATATAATATACTATAAATGTATCAGTACTGCATCATGCATTTTGTAATTAATTTAACAGTACTAAGTAAAGAACAAGTTTAATAATTACCATTGACTCTATGGGCACTTCATCAAATTATATAGAAATTTAATACTTATCTTGATAATTTGTACGGCTTATAACTAAAGCAGTATTGTAGATTTACATCAAAGTATATTACTGAATTCAATACATTATTATTGCATGTAAGGGGGGCTTGCGAGTATGGAAAGTTTGAGAAGCACTGGGTTAGGAAAATGCCTTCAAAACAATCAAATAATAACCTGAAGTCAAGGTTTTTGAAATAAAAAAAGTACGCGAAATATATCTGAAAGCAACAAAAACTGTAACAGAACCTTAAACACTCCACACTGTTAAGAAAAAGAAAATAAAAAAGCATTGGGAGAGTTATTAGAAACACGAATGTTTTACATCAAGTGGAAATTTTACAAGTTGTTTGCTTACATTTCGATTATCCCCTCCCCGGTTGAATCCTAGGAGGACCCACTTTTGGTCGCCAAATTTTTTTGTCGCCAAATTTTGAGCGATAAAGGTTACAATATGGTAACCCTTCCATTTCATCGAAAAATTTGGATTTTCAAATCACCTAAAAATGGCAACCCTAAAAAGTGACAACGTTTTTTCGCCTTTTCCGAAAAAACGTCATTTTGACATTTGACTTCGTTTGCTCTCCACCGGTTGTTAAGAATGGCGTGTGAAAGGAAATTAATTGAAAGTGAGGCTATGACAGGTTTCTTTGTGCTCCTGGGCACAAAGGGGAAGAAAGAGACATTAGAATGGTGTATGAAAGCTAATTTAATTGCTTCTCGTTATGAATGTCCGAGGTTTAAAAAAAAATATGCGTTTGTAAGAACGAAAGGGAACGGTTGACGGCTACGAATGGCGTTGCCGCAACCAGTCGAAAGATAATCGCCATGACGTTGTTCGGAGTGTGAGAAAGGGCACTTGGTTTAGCGAAAGCAAACTTGCTATAATAATTATTTTGCGTTTGACCAGATATTGGTTTGGCCAGAGCATGAATGCGTTCGTGGTGAATGACTTGAAAGTTAATAAGAATAGGTCACAAGTTGGTGGATGACAATTTTCATGAATTCCTTGCATCCATTGCAAGGGTGTATCCACCAACGGAACATGACGAAATGCAAGCGTAAGGTAAGTGCCTTTTAAAATTTTTAAAATGATTGATTTCATGTATTTCTTCAATTTTATATTTGTGAAACGCCCCTTTCGTCCTTTTTTTTTTTTAAAATGTAAATCATGTTGTACACACTGGTTTTAGAATGCTTTTTAAAATGAATTTCATTGCTTTCTCCGTTTTTTTTTTTTATAAATGATTAATATAATGTATTTATTCGTTTTCATCTTTGCGAAACGCCCATTTCATCCCCCGCTGACGCATGCAGTTTTTCGTCATTGACGCCTTTTTGAAAACCTTCAATTTGGCGCTTTTTGGCGAAAAATATTTGGCGCCAAAAACAGCAGTGGGTCCTCCTAGGATTTTACCCCCCTCCCCCGTCAAAGCTGATGAGCAAAATACCAAATCCAGGAAGAACATAAACAAAATGAAGGTCAGGCTACTTTAGCTATGTTTAGTTTTAATATAATGGACATAGAGTGTCAGCTTGTGGTCATTAAAAAAAAGGTTCAGCTGAAAAGTCATATTTGCATCACCTGGCCTACCACAGCACCTTTGTAAAATGCACATTTGCACCACCCGACCATGAGATGCGTCAGTGAAGAATACATATTTGCTGAATTGAAAAAAATCGTAAAGAACATACAAACAGAACTTTCAAACACACAACTGAAAATGAAATTGGATAAGTTTCATTCAAATCAAAATGAATCTGACAAGATTAAACTCTGTCATGTAATTAGTCTGTAAATATCTCCCTAAACTAAGAAAATTAGCAAAAATTATGTGTCATTTCAGGATGACATACAATAAGCATAATCAAGCATTTTTGTCCGGTACTAATTTGATATAAGAGTACAAGAAATACTTGTCACAAGAATATTAAAACTAAAACATTTATTCGTTATGACAATGATTCTTTAACATAAAGAACTTCACTTTGACAGAAAATATTTAAAATTACTCTCCTAATGACAGTAATCACATCGTGACACGTAACAAAGCTGAATTAAATTACGAGTTAGGAAATAGGGGGAAATACCTCGCATAGCTTCTGACAGACAGGTATCTTTTCGTCAACTGTCTCACTATAATCAACTTCCATCTTCAGTATTCGACCAGAATCCGTAAACCCAGCACTCGCCATAGTTCTAATGAACGAAAATTTAAGTATGAATAAACTTATCACTTTTCATAATTCACCCACCAAAAGCAAAAAGTACACACTTACCTTTTGTTATTGTTTTTTTTAACTATTTAATATAAATCACTGTATGTTATTTTAGAGTAATTAAATAGTTTGCGATGACAGCATCAATACAACAATGAATCGGCATGAACAGCAAACAAATGCAGTGTTGCCATATTAGTCGAGTAAATTGAAATGCTGTTGGCTTCTCTAGTAACATCCAAAAGTCTAGAATATTTTTTCAAAAGAAATTTATAAAAAGAAATATTATGTATTCTAATTAATTTAAAATCAACATTCAAAATAAATCCTATGAAGCAGTTCAGTTATTTCAAAACATGTGGTGAAAAACATAGATGCCCATATGCGGTTAATACACACACACAAATGGATAAATTTCACAAGTTTTCAAATTCATCGACTTTGTCTTTGTAAAAATCGTTTGTTTATAAAACCTCTTTCAACATAAATCTGGACAATTTTATTGCAAACTTTCAATGAACTACTGTAAAAGGATTATAAATCATTTGTATTCTTTTTTGTGCGTAACGTATTTCAGTATTTAAATAAATGAATGTTAAGAATTTTTTACATACAAACGTATCCTGAGAATCAAATTTGTAGTAACTCTATGAAGGAAATAATTGACTCAGAAAACTCTCTCCACGTAACAATACTTAATATTCCGAAATTTCAGCATTCTGAAAAGCTAATGTTCTCTGAAAAACGTTAAAAGTGTAGGCTGAGTCGAATTATTTTAAAAGGATCACATTATCCATTTATTTCAGGTTATATAATTTTCCTAATTTGATTAAATACATCTAAAAAATCAGCTGAATGAAATTTCATCCAATTTATATCATTTGCAAAATGTAAAATTTTAACTATTTGAGCATGCAATATTTCTTCTGAAAGACCCAAAATTAAAAAAAGATTAAAGTAATTTTTTTTTATTGAAATAAATTTTCAGTTAAAATAAATTTTTAGTTTCTTGTTATTTTATTTGCATATCCTGAATAAATAAAATATTAATTTTTGCTTTCAAAAGTACCATATAAATGTATATATTATCTACACTGCTCAAAATAATTAAAAGATATTGCGGTTTTAGGTGGATCTTATGGCTGGGAAACTTTTTAGCTGATTGATACATGGTCGACCGACGTAGTAGGTTATATGAGAATAAATTACACATATTTGTCAGAAAAAATGCATTTTATTGAGCATTTGTGTACAAAAGGAAAAAAACACAACTTGTGCATAGGAGGAAAAAAGAATAAGAAAAAGTTTTTTCTTCAAAGGAAATCATTTTAAGTATGGGGTATGGTTTCTACGGACGGCCAGCAACGTTGAGCACCTTTGAGGCATGGATTCAATGAGGCTATTAATCACGAGTTGGGGTATTCTGTCCCACTCTTCCAGAAAAGCTCTTTCCAGCTCTTGGAGAGTTTGTGAGGGTGGTTGGCGGCCAGCAACTCGTCTTCTTAGAGCGTCCTAAATGTGCTCTATTGGATTCATATCTGGAGAACACGTTGGCCATTCCATTCGTACAACTCCTTCCTCAAAAAGGGAATTCTCCACGAGGTTAGCACGATGTGGCCTGCAGTTATCGTCCATTAAAATGAAGTCATCTCCGATTGCTGCAGCGTAAGGGACTACAATAGGTCTGAGGATCTCATCCCTATATCGGCGAGCATTCAGAGGTCCATCTCGAATGATGTAGAGGTCTGTGCACCCGTCAATGGAGATCCCACCATACACCAACACTCCTCCACCTCAAAATCTGACACTTTCGTGCATGAACGCAGGATTATTCCTACTGCCACGGTCCTTCCAGATGAAAATACGCCTATTATCCGGATGAACAGAAAAATGGGACTCGTCAGAAAAAAGAACATAGCTCCATTCATTTCTCCTCCAGTTCGCATGCTCTGTTGCTCATTCCCTGCGGTCGCGACGATGCCTTGATGCTAGTCTAACACATACCAGCGGTCGGCGAGCATACATACCTACACCATGGAGCCGGTTTCGGACAGTCTGAGTAGAAACCGCGGTGCCAGTAGCCGAGCGAAGGTGTTGTTGGAGAAGAGTAGCGTTCATATTTCGGTGTCTCCGAGCCGTTAACACTAAAAAACGATCTTCATTGGGCGTTGTTGCCCGTCTACGACCTTGTTCTGGTCTTCGGCCTGCACTTTCAGTTTCCAAAAAACGGTTCCAGGTCCTGGAAATGTCACTTTGTGACACTCCAATGGCTTGCGCTACTTCGGCTTGAGTTTGGCCCCCTTCTAACCTACCAACAACTCTCCAAGTTTCTGAATAGGTTAAATGACTTCGCTGAGACATCGTACTCATCAAAACAAAGCAGTCACTAAATGCCGATCATCCTTGTCTTCACTTCAGTTGAAAGTCAAATTTCATTCGGTGCCGCTGAAGCGACGTTTTTGACGCCGAACTCAAAATTAGCATACTCCACAGTTTGAAAATCAGAAAAATTTCCATTTGTGATTTTCTTCTTCCATTTTCGGCAAAAAAAATTTCACCTATATCTTTATTTTATATAAAACTTACAATATCCTTTAATTGTTTTGAGCAGTGTATATATATAAAGGAGAAAAGCGACTCATTCACTCACTGACTAATCACAATATCTCCGGAACTATTGGACCTACAGCAGTGTTTCTCAAACTTTCAGTACTGGCGACCCAATTTTCAATCATAATTTTTGTCGCGCCCCCCTTGTACAACAATAATGTATTTACTGCAATAAAAATTCACTTTGACGCTAAAGCTACAATGCGATCTCAATTATAAACTGTATAAGTATTAAATTTTGTATATGTTACTTTTAAGTAATATATATTTTAAGAAAATTACTTAAAATATATATTACTTACTTATTATTATGTTATTTTCCTTTCTCAAATTTTTAAATTGGAACAGATCGCAAAATGATATATTTAATTAAAGATTTATTTCCTTCAGCATCCATTTCTCAAAGTACAAATATCATTAGAAAAATAGTCTAGTCTATGTTGCTTTCTATCATATCCATCACATCTGGCATTATCGGGTACGTTTGAGTGAGTCTGGGTAACCTATCGAACGTCTGCGCAAAACATGTAAAAATGCTTTTCCTCGTACAATTCCAGTCAGTTTTGGTTGACTCGATACTTCTATAGCTACCGAATCTAGCTTGAATGTACATTTTTTAATTTGCACGTTAATTTTAATTCACGGTAATTAAGTATTTACGGCAGTTGGTTGAAACAAAATCATACATATATTTTTAAGTCGTAAGCAAACATCCGACGATAATAAAGGATCAACAAGTACACAGACGAGCATGGTTCCGAAAATTAAATCAAGGAAATATTCTCAAAAATACTTAAATTTTGGATTTACCACTACTGAAGTAAATGATGGGGGAAAATGTCCCAGCTCGTTACGTGTTAAAACTTACATATCCGAAGAACAACATGTGAAAGTTGTTTTTAAAACCATGTAAAATCATTTAGCAATGTTGGCAAAGAATTTTAAAAAGTATTTTCTTGATGAAGACAACTTGGTAGCAAGTTACGAGTGGATTAATCATCTATTTCAAGATACTCCAGAAGGGCTCTCAACTTCCGAAGAAGAAATCTTTATAGATTTCACATCCAGTGAAAAATTAAAAGGGGCAATTTTGTAATAAATCCCTCTTTGAATTTTGGGTAGAGGTGGATGATGAATTTTCTGCACTGAAAACAAAAGCACTTCGTATACTATTACCATTTTCAACATCCTATCTTTGTTAAACTGGATTTTCTGCGATGGCTGCTTTGAAGACAAAATTTAGATCTCAGCTAAATATAGAAAAATAACTCTGAGTGTCAATTTCTGATATTAAACCTTCCTTTGAAAAACTTTGCTCTACAAAGCAAGCCCATGGAAGTCACTAATATTTATTAAACTTCTTCTTAATTTAGTATTAAGAAATTTTTTGTAAAATAAATTCTTCAGTACTGATACATTAAACGTATACTGGCTGAAACACCGGCTCTTCACACGAGTTCATTTTTTAAAAATAAAACATTATTCTTGACATAATAGCTGAACTGTAAGGAGAGTAAAACTGCGTGCACGACATTGTATTCAAAAATGTAACATGTTTTTATAGATAAATGCTATAATTGAAAATAACTGTTTAAAAGAACTGTAATTTTAAACCTCACAAAATTAGCATTTAGAATTAATGTTAAATAATGAAAAAGAATATAAAATTCCGATGAATAATAATTGTGTTACTTTTTAATATTTAAAGTAGAAATACTTCAAAATGTTTTAACCGGGAGCAAGCGCACACTTGATGCTAACTCTAATAGTAGTGCGGGGGACTCACAGTCACCCCAATCATTTGTTTATAATTATTTTTACTGCACACGATACAAATCGGAATTCCAGTGAATAATTTAATTAAGAGAAAGTATACTTATCGGCTTTCAAGGACTATTTAATTTTTCTTTGATGATTTGAGAAAAAAATCCAATAAAACTAAACTAAAATGATTCAAAAGTGCAAGACCATAATAAAGGACGCAAATCAGAGACACTTTTCACTAATATTACAGAAATGTTATTTGCTGGCAAAGCTGTCATATTTTGTCATTCTTTAGAACTAATGTAGAACTAACCATACCAGTAAGTTTGAAGGTCAATCAAATGATCAGCAAATGTATTATGCTGCCTGGCTGAAAAGGGAATCATGTCTTCCTTTTCTTCCTACAGCTAATGTACAGTATTTCAATAATAATTACAGTGATGAATTGTTTATCTTAGAATTTTTCTCAGGGTCTGGATTTCGTTTTTCTTTTAACAAGTAATATTTTATGTTAAAACGTAATAAAAAAAAAAAAAAAATCTCTCATTGAGGAAATACACCAAATTAAACAAAATGTTTTTTTTGTCTTCTTTAATTTGGTTTCGGGATCAAATATAGCTATTTGATGAAGGAAAAACGCCAGATGATAAACATAAATTATTTCAGTGTTGTTGTGTATTTTTTTATTATGGAAGAAAGTATTTTGTTTTACTTCTTTCCGGTTATTTTTTTAAATCTTTAAATTTTCGATATGCTCGCGCCCCCCTTGTAGGGTTATCGCGCCCCCCAAGGGGGGCGCCCCACACTTTGAGAAACACTGACCTACAGACTTGAAATTTGGTAGGTAGGCTCCCTTCATGGAGTAGACATCAGATAATAACAGATTTTGCAAAGTTCGAACCCCAAGGGGAGTTACGGGGGTTTAAGGGGCGTTATAGATAATTATTTCCATTACTAAACTATTAGATGTACAGTCATGAAACTTGGTACACAGATTTCTTTCATAAACTAGAGATTCCCTACGTAATGATTTTTACAAACATCGACCTCCAAGGGGCGTTGAGGGCGCTTAAGGGGCGTTATACATAATTATTTCCATTTTTAAACTATTAGACGTACAGTCTTGAAATTTGGTGAGCGGATTCCTTTCATAGAGTACAGATCCACTGGAAAATGGGTTTTGTCAAAATGGACTCCCCAGTGGTGTTGTAGAGAATCAAGTGGCGTTATAGGCAATTAACTCATTTTTTAAACTATTAGACGCAAAATCTTGAAATTGAGTTAGCATATTTCATTCACTGAGTAGTGATCTGTCATAAGATGGGTTTTGTGTAAATCGTTTCCTAAGTGGCGTTGCGGGGGCTTAAGGGTTGTTATAGATAATTATTTATATTTTTAAACTATTAGACGTGCCGTCTTAAAATTTGGTAAGCTAATTCCTCTCATGGTATAGAGATCCGCTACAAAATAGTTTTGGGGAAAATTGATCCCCAAGGGTCACTGAGGGGGATTAAGGGGCGTAATAGATAAATATTTCCGCTTTTCAACTAATAGAACCACCTGCTTGAAAATTAGAAGGTACGTTCCGTTCATGGAATAAAGTTCCTTTTACAAAGAATTTTTGCGAAAACGGACCCCCAAAGGAGTGGGGTTGCGAGGGAATAAGGCGTGTTATAGAAAAATTCCTATTTTTGAATTTAACTCATTTACTTGAAATTTGTTGAGCACTTTTCTTTAGTTGAATAGAGTTCCACTAAGAATGGATTTTACGGAAATCAACTCCAGGGGGAAGCGGAGAGAGTTATTGGGGCGTATTGATAGACAAAATTCCCGTTTTTGAATTGATAAGACTATAATAATAAAATTTGGTTTGCATGCTTCTTTTGTTGAATTGGAATCTGCTAAGAATGCTGTCAACGAGGTATTGATGATAAAAATTCCGTTTTTGCTCTGTTAGATTTGACTTGAAATTTAGAATGCATGTTTATTTTATGGAGTAGTGATCCACTGAAAGTTGCTTTGGTGAAAATTCACTTGATTATTAGGTTAAGTGAGCGAAAAAAATCTTTCTCCTTCTATGTTAGATGTAAATAGAAATTAGATACTATAATTTATGTTCTTTTTATATCAAGGGGCGAGAGTGTAACAGCTGTAAATATATTTTTCAATACAATCGAATTCTTAATGCTAGATATCAATAATTAATATATATTTTAACAGTATACACATATACAACATCGTTAAATACCCAGTGAAGCGGGTGGGTGTAACGGCTAGTATAAATATAATCTACAAAAATAATTTACAAACAATGGACCACAAAAGTTTTCGTGCACCTGCAGTTTTCTATAAAATTTGATGATTTTGACTAATAAAAATTAATACACCAGAATTGTAAATTTTTTTTATATCTGTAACTTGTTCTTAATGGAATAATATAACCACTTTTTAAAACAGAAAAAAAGTGTTATTTTTAAAAAATTAATAATCCAAAAGTTACTAAAAAATTGCGTCCTATACAAAAATTTTCGTACACTTAAAAAAAAAATCTCTCAACATAGCTTTAAAAATATTATACTTAGTAGAATATATTTTAGCGTCCATAATAACTTTTAAACTTCTTGGTATAGATTTCATCAGTTTTTGTAAATTATGCATCGATTTTCCTCCATTATTCTGTGATTATTGTTTTTACTTCACATTATGTATTTATATGTCATATTTTCTTTTTTTCTTAAATCAAATTCTCACCAAATATGTTCTACAAGCAGGGCAGCATCGTGACCTTTGGGGTCCTCTAAAAGATTAAAATGTTTACCATTTTCCTAAAAAAAAATTTGAGCGGGAAAATTTAAAATATATGACACATATAAGGTATTTTTTTTAATTTCATAAAATCTAAATACGTTATAAAAAATTACATAATTTACTGAACAAATTTTCTGCACTTTTGTGCGGCAAATTCTTTTATTTGCTTTTTAAGAGCTTCCTTTCGGTGCAAAGATTTCGAATTTAAGTCCGAAAGGACCAAAGTTATTTCGTAAAAAAGGTCCGAAACTCGTCGAACCAGAGTGAAAATTCCAATGCTAAACTATAATTTATAAACTCACATTTTAAGTCTTTGATGTGATTAGTATTAATAGAAAGAAGTGATAAATAATTAAGCCTAGTATTTGTCATTGTTGTCCTATATTTGTTTTCAATATAGAACATTTTAGAGAACGCACACTTCGCTTCATAACTAGTAATAGGGAACGTTAGAAAAATCTTTAAAATGGTATACAAATTTAGTAAAACGTCAACAAGTTTCTTTTCAAAAATTAAATTGATCATATCACTACAAGTATAGGACTCTAGCTCAGTTTGTTTTGTTGTTAAACACAAGCTTTGAACTTACTAAATGTTTGTCTACGTTATCTGAATAGTAATCAATAGCGCGTACACTCTCCAGGTAGACGTTGTTCTTACTTTGTGTGTGATCTTACAAATCCATCAATAATTTTAATTTCTTACTATATTCTTCATATATATATTTATATATAACTAGCTGTACCCTGCCACACGTTGCTGTGGCTCAGTCTTGTTTAACAGAAAGGACATATTTTCAGTATGTAAAATAATTTGCATTGCACGTATGATCTTTTATAAAAAAAATGTATAAATATATATACGAAAAACTTTCCTAAACTGATATTTATAATTTGTTAACCAAATGTTTGAAGTTATTAGAGCTTATTTTTGTCCTTGTGTCATGTTATGAAACTAAATTTATTTACATTGTCTTTAAAGTGGCGACCTCAAGTTTGAAGATAAATTTTAAATGGCTCCACTCTGGATTCATTGAGGGAATTGGGTTAGTTTTACAATGCTTATGGATATTTTTATTAAATCAGAGGTGTGTTCACAAATGCACATTTATCCAAACAATGTCACTTGGAAACATGAATTGTATTTCCTGATGTCATATAGGAAATGTTTCGATTCCGCAGTATATCTAGCAAGCAAAATTTGTAATGGCTCTGTTTTCTAAGTTGAGGCAGTTTAATTTTTTCAGTGGTACCAAACATTCCTTTGGTTTCTCCCTTAAATTCCAGAACATTGCAATAAGGATACACTTCCATTATTGTGTAAATGAGAACATGCTGCCTGAACCTAGAATCATCCACTGGGTTGTACCGGAATGCAAGTTGACTGTTATTGTGTGATTGCTCACCACAAAGTCATGTTTGACGCAGATGTGCAGTTTGTGGTTAATATCTTTCTGATGTTGTAAAACACGAATGATGTGCTCGCAAATGAGCTTCCTCAAGTCTGGCTGCATGTTGCTTTGCTGCGCCCTCAGCCTGTGTTTGTGACATTTTTTGTCTGCTTTTCTCGTTTGCTGATATCCATTCTTTCTCAGTTTGATGTGCAATTACACTCATTGTAGTACTTTTGCCTTTCAAGTATGACAACCTAAGTTTGATTTCCCGCAAGGCATTATTTTTATCTAGTGAAGCCAATTGACTGCACTTAAAAAGAAAAAAAATTCAAACAAAGCATATAAAATTTCTTAAAAACTTAAAAAGAAAAGAAAATTAAAACAAAAACATATAAAATTTCAAAACATTAAAAAAAAGAAAAATCAGAAAAGGAAAAAATAAAAAATGCTAATGAAATATTTAACTTTAAACGTGCATCAACAGACACAGCTGAAATTCAACGCAATGAGAGGCTGAAGGTATTTTTAATCGAATACGCCAGGAAAATTCCAATATAAACACGGATTTTGCAGCAGAAAACTACGACAAAGTGTTGATAATGATGGGATTATTTTTGCACAATTCACAATTCAATTAGTATTAGCAATTGTTATCAACAAAGTTAAGGGCCTATCTTAAAAACAGAGTGGCTTATATCTAGACACAGACAACTTTTCACATGGACAATTATTTGTTATCGGTGTACTTAAATATTAGCATCACCACAGCCAAATTACCGCCATGCAAATCGCAATATTTTCCCTCCATTTCTTTTTTCATAAAAAAATGTTAGAATCTTTATTGTTTATATATTAAGGCACAATATACATGGCACCAATTTTGTTACAGTGATGCTAATACATAATTACTGATGTGTGTTACAGAGCAGCAGTCACCAATTGGTGATGCGTGAAAAATTTTGGATGGTATGCAGTAAAATTGGGAAATTATTTATACTTTTATGAAGATTCAGTTTAAAAAAAGATGAACAACAAAACAACATATTACGGAACACAAATTATTCTTTACTAAAAGCTTTTAGTTACTGAAATAACTAAACAAAAAAACATAATTCCTGAGGTTAGTGATTTTTGGTGACCTCAACCATTTTTTGGAAAATTGTAGGCAAAACACTTCAGTTTGTTGCTTTTCATGAAGCTTATTTGGTTCACTCCTCGAAGAGTCCACACCCTTGGCGCGAATTACTTTGGTTGGCGATAATTGCGCCATCTTGGTAACCCTACTTTTTTTTAAACACTACATACGACAACCCTAACTATTTCTAGCATTTTCGTATTTTGTGGGCGCGCATTTCGAATTTCATTTTGTTGTTGGTCTCCGGGCTGGTTGCGTGCGTGAGGGAATCTACTTTAGAATTTTTTACTTTGTTGAATGCGAAAGGTAAGAAAGAATTGATTGAATGGTGTATGAAGGAAGGATTGATTGCTTTGAGTTATGAATGTCCTAAATGAAATGATCAGCATGATGTAACATGGTCGGCAATAAAACGCTTTCTTCGAAATCGTGCCAGCCACGCCGAATGTATGTTCGACCATTACCTTGCAGAATAAATATGGCGGCGTTCACACGATCATTCGCTTAGCGATGAGACCTTTAAGACTTTTTTAAAATCTGTTGTTACGCTGTCCCCTCCACTCGGAAAAGATCAGTAGTAAGAAAGTAAGTGCTGTTTTTATATTTTTCATCTCAAATGTTTAATTTCTGTTTTGCTTACATATATTTTCATTATGCATCCACCTTATCCCGCTATATTTCCTTGCCACCATTGTCGCTTTCGCTTGGCACCATCTTGTTCTGGCTTGGCGTCTTTTTTGGTTTGTCGCCAAGGGTGTGGGCTCTCCTAGGATTTTACCGCTTATTTTCAGGAGATAAAAGATTAAATAAAGACGTAAATATAGCTATAGTGCTCCACCACATAGAGGTCAATCCTATTAGTGAAACGCTAATTATAAAGTTATACATTAAGAGGTTCATGAAGTGTTGAAAAATGGCAACTACTGCTCTAAAGCAGGCACAGCAGACAATTTCTGTATATATACAGACAATGAAGCAACACAAAATGTCTACTCATAAGCATTGTAAAATTAACCCTTTCACCTCAAGAAGAGTCATTTAATTTGTTTTCAAACTTGGCACCTCTTCTATGGAGACAATGCAAATAATTTTAGATTCATACCATGACAAAAAAAACAATAATAACTTGGAAGTATTCTGTTAACAAATTACAAATGAAATAAATCTGTTTAGTAAAGTTTTGTTAATGTATATTTCCACATTTTTTAATAAAAAAAATCATACCTCAAGTGCAAACAGTTAAAGATATTAGAAATGTGTGTTTTCTCTTTCCTTTCTTTTTAACCAGACTGATCCACAGGAAAACATGATTGGGTACAGCGAGCTATAACAAACCTAAATGATAAAAAGCTATCAAAAACCAATTATTAACAACAAATTATCATTTTGATAAAATCACCCAAAAAAGTTGCAAACAAAGGTTCTTAGGTACTGTTGCAACTGTATCAACCCCGATTTTGTTCGCATCATACACGGTGAATTGGCAATTAAGTGCTAATGTTGCCAATATGGTTGCGATAATACATAAATATCAAAAGAAACACAAAATATACATCAGAATATCTTAATTTTTCCATTTATATTTCACAGTAACACCAAATAAAATTTTGAAATTACACAAAATAGATATTTCGTGAGTCTAATGTTATTGCCCCAACTATTAAAAACTACAATAACTATTTCGTGGAAAAATTCACTACCAAGTGCAAAAAGTATTATTATTATGCACAAACAGGCATAGAATGTTCTTCCCTTATTGAATGCATATTGCAGTATATGGCCGACTACAGAAAAAATATAAGTACCATAAAAAATTATATATTAATTTAATTTAGATTCATTGGAGAAAGATAAAATACCGTAAATTCCGGCATTTAACGCACACCCAAACTTTCAAGCTGCCAATTAATATGATCATTATGACCATTAATAACATTTTACGACTTCTTGCTTACATACGTCTGGGGCCCCTGTAGCTAGGGGGGCGCCGGGTCATTGATACTAGTCCCCTGATAAGGCAGACTAAACCCCTGATGAGAAGGAATGTTACCTTAGAATTTGAAATCCATTCTTATTTTTCTCGAACTATGTTATGCTATCAGGACTTATTTTGTGTGATTTCTCAATATAACTATTTAAAATCCAGCATATTTATTCAACTTATTACAAATTTTATTTTCAGAAATTCACAAAAAAATTTGTTTGATCGATAGGCTTATAGGTGGAGTGCGGCCACCCGCCCGCCCGCGTGCGGTGCACGCGCTGCACACCTGCTAGGATCGGCCCTGGCTGCAGTATATCAACTTCTGCACCGTTCAATCAATCCCCAAACTTGCCAGCAGGGTCGACAAAAGTGATGTTAACTTGGCTTTATCGCCAACATTTAGCTCTGCTTCCATTGAATCGCTAGTATAATGTAAGGAACGGCGTTGCTTGCGAATATTACAATTTTAATATAAAATAAATACAACCGAAAGTAATAATGTATTACACAGCCAGATATAAGTTATTTATGCTATTTTAAGTGTTCATTACAAAAAATGTGTAACAATGTGTCACTTTTGCCGAGCAGATATCAGTTTAGGAAGGAATTTTTAAAAATCGACCACAAGAGAGTTACGGAACGTTATAAATATAAAAAAATTACTTATTATCAGCTATCAGATCTACAGACTTAAAATTTAACAAATAAGGGTTTTTTGTTCAACTGAGATATGCTAAAAGCATTTTTTTTTTTGTTTATTTGAAATTCACGTCAAAAGAACTCATTAAAAACTTTTTTATCCTTCAATCTGTATTGTTTAATTTTTTAATTCACCCGTTCGAAGAACGGGTATACCAACTACTAATATTATAAATACGAATGTGAGTTTGTTACGCTATCACGTTTAAACCGAAGTAACTAATGGAAAGCTATATTATCAGCGAGTAACATAGGGTATATTTTATTCCCGCATTCCTACGGGAACACGAAACCGCGGGGCACTGCTAACTACCCGCAAATTTATTATGCGTTTTGTTAACGGAAATTCTAGTAAAACTTTTCTCACATTTGTAACAAATAACTGAAACAGAGTAATTTAAAATCTTTTACTCAAAGCAATTTTTTAAATGTTTTTTTTTATTAAATGTCAGATCAAACTTTGAGAAATATCGCCATGTTGGCTAAAAAATATTTTATATATATTCCGACAATCCCAGAAATTTTAATACGAATTGTCTTCTCGCTTTTTAAAGAGAGAAATGACATAAAGTTTTAGGAAATGTGTGTTATTGAAAGCTCTTTGATAATATTAAATGACAGTTTCATTAAAATTGTTGTTTTATCGAATATTTAATACTTTGAATTCATTTTTTTCAAAAAAATAATTTCAATATAAGGCTATATTTTGCACGAAATATTCCAGTTATACTGAGCCTAGATATTTTATATCTAGGAAGCCATACAATGCCAATCACCGAATAAAATTGGGGAACTCTACGCAATACTTATAACATCTTGCAGTCTTTCTAATCCTCAAACCAATTGAGATAAGAAGAAAGAGTACATGACGGAAGATATTTTGCGACGACTGCAGCAAGTACATGCAAATATGACTTTCAATGAACTGATCTACACTCATGTCCATAAATTAAGGATAATGGAGTTCAGGCAAAGAAAGAGACAGAAGCAAAACAAATTTGACTTATTTGTAAAATCTATTTATTAAACAAAAGGTGCTATATGTTTGACATAATTAATAAAAATTGTGATTTTTACTCCCTGGAGCAAATTTCGAAACAGAACCTATTTACAAAAAACGGTATAGCATGGTTAGTATGATGGTTAATACGGAGTATGTCTCCCGGATGATGCAATACAGACCTTACAACGCCTAGGCATGCTGAGTATCAAATTATCAATCTGATCTTGCGGAATATTACTCCACTCATCAAGCAATGCCCTCCGAAGTTCCGGTAGACAAGTGGGAGGGGGTTGACGGGCTGTAATTCGTCGGCCAAGCATATCCCACACATGCTATATTGGATTCAAGTCCGGTGAGTATGCTGGCCAAACCATATGGGTGATATCCTCCGATTGAAGGCATTCGTCTACAATGTTTGCATGGCGAGGACGGGCGTTGTCATCCATAAGCAAAAATTCAGCACCCATGACGCCCCGAAACAAACGTACATGTTGTTCCAGAATGACATCCCGATAGATGTGGCCTGTCATCTTTACACTCTGAACATGCAGGCAAGTTCTGGAACCACACAAGAATAATTCCTCCCCAAACGAGCCATCCTGCACCACCGTAACGGTGTCGTTCAATGGTGTTCTCTTGGTGGTAACGGGCACCTGGCACTCTCCATATTAAAGTCCGGCGAGAATCAGACTGAAAACTAACCTGGACTCGTCGGAAAACACCACACAAGACCACTGTTGTGGTGTCCACAATGCATGCTCTCTACTTCAGGTTAATCGCAGGCGATAGTGAGTTGCGGTAAGTGGAACACATCTGACAGGCCTACGAGCATATAGACCAATGTTCCCTAAACGTCTGTACACGGTCTGCCTTGAAACTGTCGTACCGGTAGCTGAAGAGAGCTGACGAGACAGGTCTGATGCTGTGCTCCGTCTGTTTCTTTTGGCAGTAACTACCAAATATACCAGTCCACCTTCGGCGTTGAAACTCGGGGGCGACCTGCGCTGTAACATCCACTCACATTACCATCATCTTGGAATCGTTGCCAAAGCCTGGATATGACATTCTGGGCGATTCGAAGTTCCTCGGATACTTCCAGCTGGGTACGTCCACATTCTAGTCGTCCAATAATTCTACCACGTAAAAAATCATCCAAATGCTTCCTTTGTGCCATAACTATGCGGTTATTGCACTGAAAGGCTTTTAAAGCACTTGTGAACAATTTTACTTCTTTGCCACCCTTCCTTATATACACCTCTCGTACATTCTCATCATTGTGGCGTACTATCTGCGCCATCTGGTGGTTTCCTGTAATTTGCATATTCTTCTTCAAGATGTGTGTGATAATTCTACAGGTGAAGTTTTTATTTTAGAGTTCAATTTCTGTGTGATTCTGAATTATCCTTAATTTATGGACATGAGTGGTATATTGTTTTGTAAAAACTTTTTAGAATTTTTTGTTTATTAAGCACAGTCGGTTAAGTTATCGTAATTTTGTTACCTAAACTTCTAATTTGGTTTTCAGGAAAATCAAGTACTTAATTAACAATATAAATATGTTTAGCAGAAAATATAAAAGTGTAGCGGAAAAACGAAAATTTTTGTTAAATCGAGAAAAGGAAAAAATTAAATGTATCAAAATTTTAACTTTTTTTTACAATGGAACTATGCAGCAAGAATATGTCAAACGCAGAGACATTTACACTAGATTGCCCAAGGAAGTCATTTTGATTGCTTTTGATTTCAAATAGAAAAAAAATTATGTATATAATGACACAACTTCTTGGACTTTTTTTAGAATACACTTTTTTCCCATGTGAAGTAAAAATTTTTTTCTTGTTAATATTTACTAATAACTTGTTATATGACTGTAAATAATATAAAAATATTAAAAATTAATTTTAAACATGTTTTTTATACATTAGTTATTCTTTCACAATGCAGTCATTTTGACTGCTTTTGGGCAATATAGGTCTATACTAAATGTCAGTCTTTGTAGTGTTAACAAGCGAAAGGGAAAGGAACTCGGCCAAAGAAAACGGAGAAACACAACAAGCAAATATTAATGATGAAAATATGTAAGATTTCGATGACGAACAGCCTTCTGAAAAAGATATTGTTCAGCCAGAGGGCATCTGTAATGCCCTGACCGAAAAGTGCTTAGAAAATGTTCGGTATGAGTTTGAGAAATATACATTGAGGTGGGTTCGTGGCCTAAATCGATTATATCCTTTCACATGAAACGAGTTATTTTCAAAACAAAGATCCAAACTATATATGTTCTGTTTCTGTAAGAGAAGAAAATAAACCATTTTCGAATAATCATTTAATGCAAACCTTAAAAATGGCCAAGTGCTGGAAAGGTTTCGGTTAGGTTATTCAACTAGTATTGGTAGTATATTTTGTTTAACCTGCAAACTTTTTCTAAAACAAATTCTCAATACACAGCCGGCTGTTCTGATTGGAAACACGTAACAATGATTGGAAACAATTGTTTAGAAAATCATAAAATTCTATTGAACATAAAAATTCAGTGTTAGTTTGGTTGATTTGGTTAGAAAATAAGTCTGTTTTAGATAGACAGTTACAGGAGCAACTAAGAAAAGATACAGAATATTATACCACAATGTCATGAAACGTGTTATCGCGGTAGTAAAGTATTTGGCTATAAGGGTTTTAGCATTTAAGAAGTTTTTGGTTCTCCTCATAATGGTAATTTTATGAATGCCCTGGAACTACTAGTAGAGTTTGACCCCCTCATTCGTGAACAGATTGAATGGCGAGAATTACAACCAAAATCATTAATATCATACTTATCAAAAACAATATATGAGCAAATAATTGAGATCATGGGCAAGCAAACCCTTGAAACAATTACAATTCAAATAAATAACGATGACACTAAGTACTATTCAATCGTGATGGATTCAACATCAGATTTGTTCCACAATGACCAACTTGCTTTTGTAATACAATATGTTTTTCGAGGAAAAGTGTATGAAAGATGAGTATCATTAATTAATATTATGAGTCACACTGGATTATGCTTATTTAATTCTCTACAAGAATTTTTAGAAACAAATGGACTGCTATTGGATAATTGTAGGGGACAGTCATTTGACAACGCTGCTAATATGTCCGGTCGATATAATGGTGAGCAAGCTCTTTTTTAAAAAAATAAATAAATGCACTAATTATGCGCCGTGTGCTGCAATTTCTCTTAATCTGGAAGGTGAAGAATCAGTTAAGGTTGCAACTGAAATCATGAACGTCTTTGGATTAGTGCAACAAGTATGTTTTCTTTTCTGCTTCGACCCATAGGGAGAAATTTGTAAATCATGAAATTAAACTGAAGTTTACCTTAAAAAGTTTAAGTCAGACCAGATGGTCTTGTCATTACGATGCTGTTGAAGTCATAAAAGAAAGATAGTTATGATAATGTGGCGGTGGTATCTATATAAGCCAGTAACAGCCTCCGGACTGAAGAGATCCTTTTAGTCTAGTGCAGTGTTTCTCAAACTGTGGGGCGCGCCCCCTGGGGAGGGCGCGAGTATATGGAAAATAAAAGGTTTAAAAAAATAATTTTTTGGAATGAAGAAAAACAAAATGCTTTCTGACTTAATAAAAAATGCACGTGTAACACTTGCAGCAACCTTACAGCTCAGCATAACGACTCCAAAACTGAACTGAATTGATCTGTTATTCTTGTAGCTTGCCTGATTCACCATGTGTTGTAGTTTTTAGAAGCTTACCTCTTAATTGCTCATTTAATCTTTTATCTTAAAAATTAATAAATGTTTATTGTTATTTAATTCAACCGTGTTATAGTGAAGAATGCCTAACCACGCAACGCGGCAGTGGTGACCCCTTTTGGACTTAAAAACACGTAAGCTATTCTGTTCTACTGGCGAATGCAATACAAATTCTTCCACTACGGATGATCAGTACGTAGCGAAAGATGTTTTTTCTCCTACTCCCCAAGGCCACTTGAAGCATCTGCTCGGAGATTCGTTTCGCTTCCTGCTTATTCAACAATATGACTAGTGAAACCGTTGAAAGCGCTCGTATTGCATTGCGGCTGCCGCCGTTTTGGAAATTGAACGTTCGTCTATGGATTGCGCAATGCGACCATGCATTCACATTCAGTGGTATCTCCAGTGATGATACTAAGTATTCTGCTTTGGTTGCGAACCTGGATGCTGAAACTCTCTCCTACGTGTCGGACATTGTGTTAAGCCCTCCGAACAGTGACAAATATCACACTCTCTCACAGCGGCTCATCACCCAATTTAGCGACTCGGAGACTCAAAAAATTAAGAAACTGCTTACTGACCTTCAGCTAGGAGATGAGAAGCCCAGCCACCTGTTGCGAAAAGCGAAAAATGAAAGAGCTGTCTAATGGCCAACTCCAGGATGACTTTCTGCAAAGTTTGTGGCTTCAAAGAATGCCACCACATATCCACACTGTTTTGTCTGCATCCTCAGAGTCTTTGGATAAACTGGCTATCATCGCTGATAAGGTTTCTGAGGTTGTTGGTGCGTCCTCGACTATCTGTGCGGCCAAAACTGTTCCTCCACCATCCCAGTCATCTTCATGCAGTGCTCAGCCAACCATGGACTCTCTCGCCAGGCAGATCCAAGAGCTGTCTCTACAAGTTGCTGAACTGACAAAAGAGCGCAATTCCTCTCGCCACCAACGATATAGTTCTGACCGCCGGAGATCACATTCACGCTCTAGGAGTGTCAATAGAGGAAGTGGCATCTGCTACTATCATCGCCGTTATAAAGAGCAGGCCCGCAAGTGTGTTTCACCTTGTGCATTTGTGCAAAAAAACGAGTACGCTCTGTCATAGCTGGAATGGCAGAGCCCTCGAAACATACCAGCCGGTTATTTTTATTAGACCGCAAGTCTGGCCAGAAATTCCTCATAGACTCTGGAAGTGAAATCTGTGTCATCCCACCTTCTCCAACTATGAATAAATCACCTCAGTCTAACTTCTCCTTATTTGCTGCTAATAATACCAAAATTCCAGCCTATGGTATGGTCCGTAAAGAACTGAACCTGGGTCTGAGGCGACCTTTTATCTGGACTTTCATAATTGCTGATGTATCATCTCCTATAATTGGTGCTGATTTTCTAAAGCACTTTAACCTTTTAATCGACCTTAAGAAAAAAAGGTTGGTGGATGTGGAAACTTCTCTTTTCACTCCTTGTGTTTTTTCAAATATTGTACAGCCCTCAATCCTCACTGTAGATGCAAACATTAGTTTTAAAAACATCTTATCGGAATATCCAGACCTCAGCAACCCTTCTTTAATTTCCAAATCAGCATCACATGGCACAGTCCACCATATTATTACTACTGGCCCACCAGTCACTGCCAGGCCTAGAAGGCTACACCCTAAACTGTATGATGCAGTGAAGGTAGAATTTGAATTTCTTCTTGCTCAAGGCATTATTAGACCTTCCAAAAGTCCCTGGAGTTCTCCTCTTCATGTTGTGCCCAAATCTGACTCTACAGTTAGACCTGTTGGGGATTACAGGCAGCTGAATTCTGTTACTGAGTTCGACAGCTACCCCATGCCTTATTTGAATGACTTTGCTCATGCACTACATGGCAAGAGGATATTTTCCAAAATAGACATTTTTAAGGCATTCCACCAAATCCCTATAGCTGAGTGTGATATTCCTAAGACAGCTGTAACAACTCCATGGGGTCTTTACGAATATACCCATTTGTGTTTTGGCCTTGTGAATGCACCACAAACCTTTATGCGATTCATGCATGAAGTACTAAGAGGACTTCCTTTTTGTTTTGTCTACTTGGATGATATTTTGTGTTACTCAGAAAATGCTGAGGAGCATCGTTCTCACTTAAGAACTATATTCCAAAGACTGAGCTCATATGGTTTAAAACTAAATATCTCTAAATGTGTATTTGGTGTGACTGAACTCATTTTCCTTGGCCACCTTATCACTCCTGATGGCATTAAGCCATTGCCTGACAAAGTTCAAGCAGTTCTTGATTACAAACAACCAGAGACTGTTGGCTCTCTGAGAAAATTTTAGGACTGTTAAATTTTTATAGACGTTTCTTGCCCAAAGCAGCTGAACAACAGTATCTTTTAAGTGAATTTTTTAAAAGGTTCTAAAGGTAAGAAGGACTCAAAGCCTTTAAACTGGTCTTCTGAGGCAATTACAGCATTTCAGAGGTGTAAACAAGCTCTTGCTGATGCTGCACTTCTTGCTCATTCTTCACCTTCTGCCCCGCTTGCTTTTCGTGTGGACGCCTCTGATTATGCCATAGGAGGTGCACTTCACCAAGTTGTGGACTCTGAGCTACAGCAATTGGCTTTCTTTTCCAGAAAACTTACTTCATCTGAAAAGTCTTACAGTGCCTACGACCGTGAACTCCTTGCTATCTACTCGGCTATCCGACACTTTCGGTATATGCTGGAAGCTAGAGATTTCACAATGTTTACTGACCACAAGCCCCTCACTTATGCTTTTAGGCAAAAAAGTGACAAGTGTTCTCCACGGCAGATCCGTCAGCTGGATTTCATCTCTCAGTTCACCACAAATATTGTACACATTCCAGGATCTGACAATATTGCTGCTGATGTTCTCTCTCGTGTTTCTGCAATCACCTTCCCAAGTCAAATTGATTATGACTGTATTGCTGAGACACAACAGACTGATCAGGAGCTTCACACCCTAATAGCATCTGGAACTTCCTTGGAACTCAAAAGGGTAACTTTTCCCAATTCGTCTACTGAAATTATGTGTGATCTATCAACGGGCACAGCCAGACCCTACATCCCAAAACAGCATCGCCAAGATGTTTTCTCTGCTATGCATAATTTATCCCATCCTGGCATACGTCGATCAGTGCATTTGATGAAGCAGCGTTTTGTTTGGCCATCAATATCATCAGATGTAGCTAAGTGAGCAAGACACTGCCTAGCTTGCCAAAAATCCAAAATTCATCGTCATACTAGATCACCTCTTTCATCATTTCAAGAACCTTCCCAACGTTTTGATCATGTTCATCTGGATCTCATTGGACCTCTACCTCCATCAAATGGCTACACCTATTGCCTGACAATGATTGACCGTTTTTCGAAATGGCCAGAGGCCCAACCTCTCAAAGACATAACTGCTGAGGCTGTGGCTGAGGCCTTCTTTTCCTCTTGGGTGTCTCGCTTTGGAACTCCTGCAATTCTCACAACCGACAGAGGCAGGCAGTTTGAATCCTCGCTCTTCAAAGCTCTTAGCAAACTACTTGGTGTTCAGAAGTGTCGTACAACTGGATACCACCCTCAAGCTAATGGGATGATCGAAGAGTTGCACCGCCCATTGAAAAGTGCAATCAAATGCCATGCTACTGAGCGTTGGACAGAAGTACTCCCTATCATCTTACTAGGTCTACGAGCTTCTCTTAAAGAAGATATTCTGTGTACCCCAGCTGAATTAGTTGTTGGGACCACTATTCGACTGCCAGGGGAGATGTTTGACTCTTCCAAGCCAGACGATGATGTTGTGAATTTTGTTTCGAAACTTAAGTCTCACATGCAATCACTTCACCCTAAACCACCAAAACACCATGGCAAACGTCCAGTTTTTATCCATCCAGGACTGTTGGAAGCAACACATGTTTTTCTTCGCCGAGACATGTTACGTCGTTCACTTCAACAACCCTATGATGGCCCTTTCAAAGTCTTACAAAGGAAGGATAAAGTGTTTTTCCTTGACATCAATGGTAAACGGGTATCTGTATCTATTGATAGATGCAAACCTGCCTTCTTTCTTAACACTGAGGACTTGCAACTACCTCAAACCAAGAATGAAACACCTGCTACTGTGGAACCTAATGCAACAGCTTCAACACCTGCTACTGTGGAATCTGATCCAACAGCTTCAACGCCTACCCAGCCATCTACACGTTCTGGTCGCAAAGTTCATCTTCCAACTAGGTATCGTTGACACTGGAAGGGGAGTATGCAGCGACCTTACAGCTCAACATAACGACTCCAAAACTGAACTGAATTGATCTGTTATTCTTGTAGCTTGCCTGATTCACCATGTGTTGTAGTTTTTAGAAGCTTACCTCTTAATTGCTCATTTAATCTTTTATCTTAAAAGTTAATAAATGTTTATTGTTATTTAATTCAACCGTGTTGTAGTGAAGAATGCCTAACCACGCAACGCGGCACACTGATATAATTTATATATATCATCTGGTGATCATCAAAAATAAAATATTCCACTTCATACGTTCATTAGCTGTCTTTGATCCTATAACCAAATAAAAAAAGGCATTTTGTTTGCTTCACTGTAATCACACGATGAGAGATTTTTTTTATTACGTTTTTTAACCCCTAAAATGCTACTTTTGACTATCATATATTTGACCTTGAAACTTACTGGTATGTTTCACTCCATCTGTTTTTCTTTTAGGAAAGTTGTAAATAATACTTTTTCTGTTGCTTTTTTTCCATGTGAATGAGTTATATGATACATGGATAAGCATATTGAGTACTTTAAAGGATTATTTGGCCAATATACAATGCATAACGGAAAACTTTTTACGCAATTCTTTTTTAGAACTAATATCCATATGTTTTATTGAATACACTTTTAACACGGGATCGGTCGCGCAATGCTCAGAGTCATCTGATGTTCACGAAATCGTTAATTCTAGGAAAACTGTTTATTTGTTACCAATGACCTTGACAGAGTATCCTCCAAAAAGACAGTCTTAATGGGAACTAAATTGAATTTATCACATTTCGCCCTCTTTTTTGGGGGAGTTTCAAAAGTTTTTTTTTACAATCAACTTACTAGTTTTGATCGAGTTCCCTGCGCGACCACTTTTGTTCAAAAATATTTCCTATGAACATGCTTTATGTCCTTTATTAAGGGAACGCAGATTTGGAACATTTTCATTAGTTTTATTGGATTTTTTTATCAAAAATCAAAGAAAAATTGAAAAATCCTTGAAAGTAGGTAAGTATATTTTCTCTTAATTAAATTATTCACTGGAATTGGGATTTTTATCATGTATAGTAAAAATAATTATAAAATAAATTATAGTTTAAAAACAAATTAAAAAAAACACGCTTTTATAGTGAATCGAACTAAAAAGTAAAAAAATAAAAATGTATATTACTTAAAAGTAACACATACAAAATTTAATACTTATCTTGCTAATTTGTACGGTTTATAATTATGATCGTATTGTAGCTTTAGCAACCCCCCAATGCATTATTATTGCATACAATGCATTATTATTTTTTGGGGGGGGGCGATAAAATTATGATTGAAAATTGGGTCGCCAGAAGTTTGAGAACGACTGGTCTAGTGGTTAAGTTACATGTGTGTACGGGACAGAAAAATTTAGAAGAGATACGCTTATTTTTGCATTAGATAAGCTTATCCTTGATTTAAATAGAAGAAGCCAATCTACAGTCGGTCGAAAAAATAGTTGAGCACCGTGACCCTTTCAAAAAATGATGTGAAATGGAAAACGACCTTTTTTG
>BMAU01001637.1:0-31577 GCA_019973935.1 Trichonephila clavipes | reverse complement strand
AATAACACGTACGGACATCTATTTGGACTTGTTTATCTCAAACCGTTAACACTCTGTGTGGTTACCTTCCTCCTGAAAAGTTATTCCGAAAGCGTTTACTCTCTTTTTGCCATTCGCCTTAAAAATGCAACAGACTTCTTTCCTTTCCCCCTTTTAAAACTTGGCAGGTCCAACGGAGACAATTTTATGACTCAGTTCGGTCCCTTTGTAAAGTAAGAACCAAGAGATCAATCGTTTACATCAATCTTTGCTTTGGGCAATCTTGTTTGAAAGTTGTAGTGCAACTGGGTCGTTTCCCCTATATGTTAAGTCACAGTAAAATTAAATCAAAATGAAGGGTAGAAAAAAGGAAATAAATAGTGTGTTAGAAGTTGAAAAACAATTATATTTTCTTCAAACAAAATTTATTTTTGTCATTTTTTAAAAATTAAATATATATATATATATATATATATATATATATATATATATATATATATATATATATATATATATATATATATATATATTGGTATTGCGATTTGAACCAGAAAAAAGCATCCTGTATTCATTTTTGAATATGAGAGTAAGAAAACGCGCTCACTTTCCTGTTTTTTAAAAAAGTAATGAGGTAAAAAGAGAGAAGGTCCTATCTCTTTTTTTAAACAATAAGACAATAAATGGTGCATACGGAGATATACGTACGATGATTATATTTATGAAAGAAAACACACCTTTCTCTGTTCAATTATATTTTTAATTTAAAATAACATAAAAAAGGATTTCAATACTTTTAATTTATTTTAATTAAAATCATATAAATGATATTTTTTTGTTAAATGAATATTTTTCGGAAAAAATCTAAATTTTTCTTCCTAGTGTCCTCCTTTTCGAACTTCTTGTATTAAATAAAAATTTGTTTTCTACATCGGCATTTGTGATGGACATAACACACATTCGGTCAATAATTTTTAATTTAAATGGGGGATATACTTCTTCAAATGTGCATGACAGTACTTCTAACCATATTCTACTCAAGTTTAATTTTTTATCTTTCTGTTTCTTTTATTACAAGGAAAAATGTCTCACACATCGATAACTACATTTTAACACAATTCAGTCATTACAAATTGTATTGTGAGAAAAGTTCTCCCTAGTTAATTTGGTCTTTCAAAACAGTACACTTAAAACAATTTTGCTCAGTGAAGTTAACCGACAGTTCCACAATGTATGCATACCAAATTTTAAAAACAATTTTAACATTTTGAAATGTATCCTGTATTAGATTTTTTGAGTATACACAAATATTTCCTGCTGTATGGAAGACATAGTATGAAATGTGGTGTGTAGTTTTGAAAGAATGTTTTCGTACGTGTAGACTATTTTTGAAAATTTAAATATCACTAAAGCTGATCATATAACTGCAAATGAGCCTTATTTTAATGTGTGCTGGTATCAAAATAAAACACTTTACAATATTAAACAGCCTATGGGTTTATATTCAATATCAAACTATTCGCAAAATGGTTTACACAACTTCTATTCAATTTGTACAGAAACTGAAATATAAATATATCTTACTGCAGTCAAAAATATTCATAATATGTAAATATCCTATTCCTCCTTTTATTTCAGTACATTTTAAAAACTGTAGCTGAAAGCAATTTTTTATATTTATAAACGAGGCATAAAAGCTCACACAGTCGTAAAAGTGTCTTTATCATTTTTAAATATACTACTATAAAACGTACATGGATTGTAAGATCAGTTCTAAAATCCTAAAAGCTTTTGGAGGAGCAAAAAACATGTAATTTTGGATTGATCAAAATTTTAATATAATACACAAATATACATGTTATTAAGCAAATACATTTGAAAAATCAAACTTCCTTCTGAAATAAACGTAATTGAAAGAAAAATGTTTAATTGCAAATGAGTGGAAATACATGTTTATCTAAGGGGTATCCCCAAAGTGAGGCAATCCTCAAACTTAAAACTTAAACTCAGTGGCACAACAATCCCTGAGGGCCAGGAACTACTAAGTCCATCCCAATATACGTGACCATTGGGCGCTGAGGTGCATGAACAGATGTCCCGATTTGGTGGTCTGTCTGAAGAGAGACCTTCAGTGTTTAAGACCCCAAGCAAGCTTGGTACTCATTTATCGACCCAATGTAGCGGGGATGAAAGGCAGAGTCGACCTTGCCCAGCCCGTTAATAGAACCCAAGACCTGTGGTGTGGAAACACGATACACTACCATTCGACCCTATTCGGTGAAAAATAAAACTTAATGCTAGAATCTTATATAATTCCCTAATGGATGAGGGAGTCCAAACTTTTTTTTCATGTAAACTGTTTGGACGGAAATGGTTAATTATGAACATTTCACAATTTGCATAAATTAAAATTAACTATTATAGTTTACATAAATTTTTATGAGTGCAAAAAGTGTATTTTGGCTGCACGCATTAATTTTAAAAGGAATACGGTTACGAAAAAGTAGTGCAAATCTATCTAAAGTATGGTTGGTTACAATAGATATTGTCAAACACAACAAAGTATTGGGAGCGAATTCCACAATTCGTTGTTATAAAAATGTATGGAAAATTAAAAGACTTAGTTTTTGCATTTGTAATTTATATATTTTTTTTCCTGAGAGATTTAAAAGCTAGAGTGGTATCCATCAAAACCTCGGTTCCCTCTTTGTTTTTCCAGATCGCCCCTGACTAAGCCGGCTCTGCCATAGTAAGTGAAAATGCCGTATTTTGTTTGTCAAGATTATTTTATAGCAGACTGAATTTTTCATGTATTTTAGATGGTCGTTTTATATTTTCTACATCAATATCTTAATGTCTGAATTTAAAATTACATAAAATTCTTGACATTCACATCTATGACCATTATAATTTTTATTAGTATATGAATGTGTCATCAAACGATTACATGACTATTATTAACATATTATTTTAACCATTGAATTAATATTAAGTATTACATAACGCACACAAATTTTCATAACTTTAAAATAAATATTTCGAAAACTACTTCAGATGTACTCAAAATTTTTCATTCCTACGCTTTAGCTTCTCAGTTTTGCTTCTATGTAAAACTTTATTGTATATGCGTCGATTTTTTTAGTATATCTTTTGCTCTTAGTATGCAGTTTTCAACTAAATTGTATGAGATCTTCGAAATATATTAAAAAATACCAAAGAAACTATATAATAAAATTTGAAATTTATATTATACTCAAAGAGTTGCTAGAACTTATGGTAAATAATTTTTAACTGCGCGATACATTTTTTTTCGAAATTTCAAATTTAATTTATTACATAAAATTTCTAGCTTTATACGGTCGAGATTTCAAAAAATATCCAGATTTTAATTACTTATTCAGGTAGCTTTTAAAAAAAGATTAATGTTGAGGTATTTTGCATAAAAAGATATTTTTGAAGAAAAATTCGAATGTTTTTGAATAGCTTGAATTTAAAATTGATTTTTATGTTTATTTATATGCATAAATGTCTACTGTAAATGTTTCCGTATATTTTTGATTACCATTTATTCAAACATTCAAGTTTTAAAAAAAATGTGGGAAAAACTTCATTCATGTTGTCTTTGATGTAAACTGAAGTTCAAGCACTTAAAATTCAAATATAATTCGGAGTATTTTAACAATATATAACTAGGCACTGTAAACTTCCCTGAACACTTGAGCTTTGAAATCTAAAAAAAAAAACTAATAGATCTTAATTAGTTTTTTTTCTCGTTATTACTTCATCAAAGTGTAAGAAAATGTTTCAGATTATTTGATGAAGTTTAAATTTATTCATTTTTAGTGGTTGGAAAGTTGAAAAGATTTAAAATTTTAAAGTGTTTGGTGTTTTATTAATTTTTTTTCTCGGCATCTTATAATGAAATAACATGTTTCAAAAACTAAAAGCATTGAGATTAAGATAAGAAAAATGAAGCGAAAGAATATACTTTAAAAAAGATAATTTGTCTAACTATATAAAATAGCAGATTGTCCTGACACGCCCCAACTTGTTACAGTTTCAAATTAATATGAAACCAAAAGGGAATTGTAACATATTTTACTTATGCGTTGGGACTTTTCAAAACTTTTAAAATACCAGCTAAAAAACAAACACTTCCTGGGGTGTAAAGAAATTTTTCCCCGATTTCTTACGATTGCTCCAGGTTCAAAACACGGGGTTTCCTGCGAGCCATAAAACTTCCTATCAGTGCCCTGCTGTGTTGCTTCCACCATCCCTAATTATCTTTCAAGATGTTAAACCTTTAAAAGGGGGAAAGGATTTCAGAAAAGTACGGCTAATCCGCTTTTGAAAATGTTACTTGAAGGCAAAAAACCCGTACAGTGCATTTTTGAGGTATTTTTACAATGACGGAATTTTCCGTGCTAACCGCTTGGAGGGTTAAAGCGAGTGCGGTCCGTAATTCTTCGAATTACATTTTCTGCTAAAACACTATGTTCTTCTCCCTCTACTTCATGACTTTGAAAAGTCATCAAATTTTCGAAATCTTTTTAATTTTAAAGGGTTAGATTGTAAAGGTCTCCTAGGACCTCACTTTGAGAACGAGAATAAATAGGAGTCATGTAAGAACCAGTAGCCATTTTTATAAACAACTTTCTTTATTTGGTTATCTTATCCAAATAGAATCAAAAACTTATTAACAAATTTATTTAAATAGCATTATGAGGTTTTAAAGATAATATCCTTTAAATTAACTTAATTAATGATCTCATTAATTAAACATTAAATAACGATCACGCAGAGAGTACCACGATAAGAGATCCCAGAATTATATTTAATAATGTTTTATTGAACATTTAACTTTAATCTTACTACTAAAACTTTAATGAGACTTTAAACACAAATCAATAGTTACCACTCGGATTCTCAATTCTTGAGATTAAATATCTGTCTAACAAGAAATCTTCAATTTAAATCCACGATAACTTTCTGCTTCAATCTCTATCTCCTACTGTTCTAACTTTACTATTTCGTTTGACTTAAATACTTAATCTAATCTGCATAACAAGGAATCCTGTCCGCTTTTTGGAGAGAGAGGGTGCCAGCTCAGGTGTCGTCCACGTCACTTGACCATGGTTCAAAATTACGTGGTCCGTCGCCAAAAGCCCTAGTGTAGCTGAACAGTGCGACGTTAATATTAACTAACTAACTAACCGCTTTTTGGAGTTGATTGGAAATAGGTAGAGAATTAAATTTCCCTAAAAAGGTCGACTCAGAAGGTTAGTGATAAAGTTCCGTATAGATTCGTCACAAGATCTTCTGGAACCTCTCTGTTGAGTCCATATCTGTTTAAACTTTTACGACTTCAGCTGGGAGACATGATTCTACAACAGGATACAGCATTGATGCATAATTCAATATTGTCTCGTTTAACGTTTCTAACTCTAGTAAGTAAGAACAAAGTTAATCGTATAAATCAGGTAACTTTATGGCTTATTTATTGTTCACTAAAGCCAAGAGATCCCGAATAAATTAGTAAATCCTTTCTTCCAAATCGAGATTTTAAACGGTCAATAACTTTTAAATAGTTTCCTTTAGAAGGAGTATAATTTTCAGCAATATCACGTGCTTTAGTTTTTGGTTTTAACGAATAAAGTAGTTAATGGAATATATCTTTTCTTAAGATTTTATCTTCATGAACCCTGCAAAATTGAGCCCAAAAGGCAATCGAAGATCTAGGCATAAGATTATTTTCTCTTAAACTTAATTTAAGAGTTTCAAATTATCCAGTGAAATCTCACTTTAAATTTCATCACCACTGAACCATCCACTTAGTAGTTTTTAATTGCTGATAGGGTATTTACTAGATCTCGATATTACAAATTCTGAACAATTAACTTGCAAAACTAGAGAGTTACGAAATTTCGACTTAAAACAAAATAAAACATGCTATAATTAGAAGTACAGAAATAGTTTTCAAATTTGTGAAGAATTTGTTTTTGTAAGATGTAGATTTCCTTAGATTGCTTCACAGTTTCCTAAAACTTGCAGTCTACGATGCGTGATAATATGACTAATACACACATATCAGGTAGCTATGTAAGCCTTGTGGAAAAGGTAACGGACTCATGGCTGGCATGTCAGAGGCTCGAGCCTAATACAGCTGAAGACCCGCCTTGAAGAGGAGACCAATGCACTCTAAATATGCCGAGGTTCAAACGTACTCCGAAGGGTCTGGTGTAGAAGTTTGGAAAGGAAGGGTGCCAACTAAGGTGTCGTCCTCATCACTCAAACATAGTTCGAAATTGTGTGGTCCGTCACCAAAAAGCCCAGGACGAGCTTAATAAGGTGACGTAAAATATCACTCACTCATTCACGAATCTCAGTTCCATAATTGAGCATATCAGATAGAACCCTTCCTGACTGCGAGGTCAGGTTTTGAGTTCCAAGGCAGATCTTACAAAGAACCCTCCCCCCCCGATTGTACTTAAACTTATGTCCTTCCAGTATGTAGCATAGATTGTTGAATACTCGTCCAATGGTAATCTGAAACAAATGTGCATGATTCACATTTTCACAAACCGGCTCGACAAATTGTATTGCTTTAAGAAGAAAACTAAAATTATGGATAAAAAAAACACATTGGTGTGTATATTAGCGCAAACAACGCCAACAGAGGGAAAATAGTATCCAAATATTGCCTCAAATTGATAAAGTTTTAGTCAGCCTTCTACGAGTACTTCTGGTTCAAGTATTTCTTTTAATAGTGACTTAGATGATGTGGTAATTACAGTGTTACTTAAGAAGCCTACTGAAAGAAATTCGATAGTTATTTTAGTTAAAGATATACCGCTGATTATATGTATGTGAAAGATGATCATTTCTGTATGGAACATGTAAAAGCGGTGGAACCATTAGTCTCTACATTTTTCGAAAATGTGAACAGTAAATCTTTTTGTGACTTAGGTATCTTCAAGAATAAGATATTCAGAGGTAATAAAAAACGTTAAATTATTGATATGGGACCTTTACAGCCTTCATGGCCTTTTCACAAAAACGTCCCCCCAAAACGATAGGTAATTTTCAAAATCGTACTAGTTTTCAACTTCCAAATATGGACTACTTAATCGTTTTTGGCTGTGTTATTCTAAAATACTGGATGCTGCTTATTGTCAAACCTGCTGTTTTATTTTCTTCGCAAAGATACAATGTATAGTGTACGGGCCTAGAGATTAGAGGCATTTATCAGAAAGATTTAAACAAAATAGTTTCTCGAGTGACCATGTAAAAGATGTTGTTTATGAACTTTGGAAAAAAATGTGAGAGTAACGACATGGAACATGAAAATTAAATGCATAAGGAAGTGACATTTAGGAAAATGGTTCTTCAAAGGTTATTTCCGAACGTACTTGCTCTATCAAAGAATTCTTTGGCTTTCAGAGTACATAAAGAAAACTTAAGTCAGGATGGATACCATGGAAGAGATGGATACCATATAGAGCAGTGTTTCTGAAAGTGTGGGGCGCGCCCCCTAGGGGGCGCGATGACCCTACAAGGGGGGCGCGAGCGTATCGAAAATTTAAAGATTTTTTTTAAAAAAAAATAACCGGAAAGAGAAGTAAAACAAAATGCTTTCTTCCATAATAAAAAAAAATACACACAACAACACTGACATAATTTATGTTTATTATCTGGCTTTTTTCCGTCATCAAATAGCTATATTTGATCCCAAAACCAAATTAAAAAAAAAAAACATTTTGTTTTATTTGCTGTATTTCCTCAATGAGAGATTTTTTTTATTACGTTTTAACATAAAATATTACTCGTTAAAAGAAAAAACGAAACCCAGAACCTGACAAAAACTCTAAGAAGATAAACAATTCACCACTGTAATTATTATTGAAATACTGTACATTAGTTGCAGAAAAAGAAAAGGAAGTCATGATTCACTTTTCAGCCAGGCTGCATAGTACGTTTGCTAATCATTTGATTGACCTTCAATCTTATGGTATGGTTATTATCAATATTACTTCCCTCCCATCTTTTATGCGTTTGCTTTTCGCTTAGGGAAAAAGTAAATAATTGAGTTTTGCGATAATTGGAAAAGAATTGATTGGTTTAACATTTCTGTAGGATAATTGAAAAGTGTCTGATTTGCGTCCTTTGTTATGGTCTTGTACTTTTGAATCATTTTAGTTCAGTTTTACTGGATTTTTTCTCAAATCATCAAAGAATTGAATAGTACTTGAAAGAAGGTAAGTATACTTTCTATAAATTAAAATATTCACTAGAATTCCGATTTGTATCGTGTACAGTAAAAATAATTCTAAACAAATGATTGGGGTGACTGAGTCCCTCCGCACTACCATTAATGTTAGTATCGAGTACGCGCCTGCTCCCGGGTTAAAACATTTTGAAGTCTTCTCGCTTTAAATGTTAAAAAGTAACACAATTATTCTTCATCAGAATTTTATATTCTTTTTCATAACATTAATTCTAAATGCTAATTGTGTGAGGTTTAAAATTACAGTTCTTTTAAACAGTTATTTACAATTATAGCATTTATCTAAAAAAAATCATTTTACATTTTTGTATACAATGTCGTGCACACAGTTTTACTCTCCTTACAGTTCAGCTATTATATCAAGAATAATGTTTTATTTTTTTAAAAAATGAACTCGTGCGAAGAGTCGGTGTTTTAGCCAGTATACGTTTGATGTATCAGTACTGAAGAAGGTATTTTATAAATAATTTCTTATTACTGAATTCGGCCGCGGTAGCCGAGTGGTATAGGTATCGGATCGTGGCTTGCCTTGTCACGAGTTCGAGCCAAGTACCACTAAAGACCCGCCGTGTAGGGCAGCGATGCACGTTAAATCTGTTGAGAGTTGAAACGTTTTCCCGTTGGTGTGGTGTGGTAGTTAGGAGAGAGGGGTGCCAGTTCAGGTGTCATCCACGTCACTTGACCATGGTTCAAAATTACGTGGTCCGTCGTCAAAAGCCCTCGTGCAGCTGAACAGTGCGACGTTAATATTCAATCAATCAATCTTATTACTAAATTAAGAACTGTAACCCCCCGTAGTTTAAACTCTTCTCATATGAACAGTAGAAAAACTATCGCGCCCTCTAGCGGCTAGAACAATCTTCAGTAATGGCCAAGCTTCGGAACTGTAAGGACGTACGAGCATGCGCTCCCCTCGATCCCTTTCAATTCTATTGTAACTGTTAGTTCTCTAGTTATGTATGTAAATGCTTGTTTTGTCTAATAAACGTGTTTAATTAACTAGTGGACTTAATTAAGAACCCCTTCCCCGCGTGTCCCTTTATTACATTGGGTCACACCCCTTATAGAACAAGTTTAATAATTATTAGGGACTTCCACGGGCATGTCTTGTAGAGGAAAGTTTTTCAAAGGTTTAATATCAGAAATTGACACTTAAAGAGTTATTTTTCTATATTTAGCTGAGATCTATGTTTTGTCTTCAAGGCATCCACTGCAGAAAATCCGGTTTGAAAAAGGTAGGATGTTGAAAATGGTAATAGTATACGAAGTGCTTTTGTTTTCAGTACAGATAATTCCTCATCCGCCTCTACCCCAAATTCAAAGAGCGATTTATTACAAAATTGCCTTTTAATTTTTCACTGGATGCGAAATCTATGAAGATTTCTTCTTCGGAAGTTGAGAGCCCTTCTGGAGTATCTTGAAATAGATCCCTAATCCACTCGTAACTTGCTACCAAGCTGTCCTCATTCAGAAAATACTTTTTAAAATTCTTTGCCAACATAGCTAAATGATTTTACATGTTTTAAAAACAACTTCCACATGTTGTTCTACAGATTTGTAAGTTTTAACACATATCGAGCTGGGGCTTTTTTTTCCATCATTTACTTCAGTAGTGGTAAATCCAAAATTTAAGTATTTTTGAGAAGATCGCCTTGATTTAATTTTCCGAACCATGCTCGTTCGTCTGTGTACTTGTTGATTCTTTATTATGGTCAAATGTTTGCTTACGACTTAAAAATGTATGTATGATATTGTTTTAATCTACTGCCGTAAATACTTAATTACCGTGAATTACAATTAACGTGGAAATTTTAAAAAATGTACATTCAAGCTAGATACGGTAGCTATAGGAGTATCGAGTCGACCAAAACTGACTGGAATTGTAAGAGGAAAAGCATTTTTAAATGTTTTGCGCAGACGTCCGATAGGTTGCCCAGACTCACGCAAGCGTACCCTATAATGCCAGATGTGATGGATAATGCCAGATGTGTGCGACATTGACTAGACTATTTTTCTATTGACATTTGTACTTTGAGAAATGAATGCTGAAGGAAATAAATCTTTAATTAAATGCATCATTTTGCGATCTGTTCCAATTTAAAAATTAGAGAAAGAAAAATAACATAATTCTAAGTAATATATATATTTAAGTAATTTTCTTAAAATATATATTACTTAAAAGTTACATATACACAAAATTCAATATACTTATCGTATTAATTTGTACGGTTTATAATTAAGATCGTATTGTAACTTTAGCGTCTCTCTCTCGAAGTGCATTTTTATTGCAGTAAATACATTATTGTTGTACAGGGGGGCGAGACAAAAATTATGATTGAAAATTGGGTCGCCAGTATTGAAAGTTTGAGAAACACTGCTTTTAATGTATGAGTGGTGCACAGAGTATTTTATGACTAATTAATTAATTCTAAATTAAGAACAAGTTTAATAATTATTAGCTACTTCCATGGGCTTGTCTTACAGAGCAAAGTTTTTGAAAGGAGTTTTAAGATAAGAAATTGACCCTCTGAGTTAATTTTCTATATTTAGCTGATATATATATATATATATATATATATATATATATATATATATATATATATATTGTCTTCTAAGCAACCACCGCATTTTGTAATATGTTCCAATTTAAAAATCAGAGAACGGAAAAATATTTTAGTAATTATCCTATTACTTAACTTTTTTTTGCTTAAAAGTAACATATACAAAATTTAATACTTATGTCATGAATTTGTACGGTTTATAATAAATATTGTTGCTTTATCGAAAAGTGTTTTATTATTGGGAGCAAACTTGCGATCCGGCACAAAAAGTTTTGCTCTACAAATCCATCATTCGACCGGTCATGTGCTACGGATCTCAAATTTTTGGATCCGCCGGCATGTGTCATCTTAAGAAATTACACACGCTGACTAACTCATTTTTGAGACAAATTGTTAATGCTCCCTGGTTCATACGCAATGAAGTCATTTATCGTGATTTAAAAATTAAGCCGTTTTTACCTCACATAAAGGACCTTTCTAAAAGGTTCTTCGATAAACTTCCTTCCGTTCCCAATGAACTAATTACCAACCAGCCTGCATATGATCCCGCAGTGCCATCGTCTCAAAAGCGCCCCAGAGCGCTTCTCGAGCACGAATTTATTAACTTCCCCAAGCCAAAAGGCTTAGGGTTCAAATTTAACTTTTGTTCATTGGGAACTTATTTTAAATTAAAATTATTTTTATTTTTTACTTAAGCTTCCTATTTTAAAGTTTATTACTCTCAAATTAACTAGTAATTCCTAGCTCCGCGCCGAGAGTCGCGGACTTAGTGTCTTTTCCGAAGCAGCGATCACCGCGGTCAGAATTCGGGAGGGTGACCTCCTCGGATTCAATTGTGCGGTGTCGCGCTTCAGCTTTCCTTTTCGGCCACCAGATGGAGGCACGATTCTATGCTATCTAAAACTCTTGTAAAATTTGCTTCACGTCCAGCAATCATTAATTAAATCGTTCCTTCGAACGACCGCTAATATTTTTGAGAACTGGACATTTCACATCTTTACTATCAATTATTTATCATGATTATATCACATATATGACTTCATTGCGTTTTATAAATCCTTATACCGCGTCTAGTCCTATATTCTCTTATTTTTTGGTCCGTTCCCCCCCTTTTTTTCATTTTTATGGCAATGTGCAAGTAGGTTCATTTAAATTTTTCAAAATTTGTTAGTTCCCTTTTATTTTTATGGAATCTGGATTTTTTTTTTTTTTTTTAATCTCAAGATCTCCTTGTTCCGGGTCGTTTATTTCCGGATCGACCCAATCTGTTTCCACGCCCACTTTCTGCGTTGATCGGTCTCGACCAATCATATTGCAGCTTGCAGGGCAATTCTTTCATCAGTGAGCGGACTTCGTCCGCTACTGTTTTTTCCAGCAGGATTTGTCCTGCCCATCTTTTGTTTCTATTTAATTTACTTTTATGTCACTTTCATCTAATTCAGCTCTATTTTTTATTAATTCTGATGAGGAGGTACGTCCCGATTCCGGGACAGGAACTCCGTAATTTCCATGCCACTTGCCACTTGTCAGAACGACAAACGACACGGACGAGAGCGGACGGAAGCAGGAGCTGCAAAAGAAGGGAACAAGGAATCGGAACAAAACAAGATTAGTATGGTTCACAGTTCACGAGTGCATGAGAAATAGACTAAAATTGCAAGAGGAGGGGGAAGGCGAGAGCTGGCTACGGGGGTTTAAGCGGTTGAGACCACTTTGTCGAATTGTAGGCAAATTTGTGTTTGCTATTGGGATAGTGAAAATTGTTTGTGCCTGAATTAGTGGATTTGGATGATTCTCGATAGTCCTAAAGACGTTACGTGAGAGTTTTTGTGATGTAATCCCCAATAGGGTCTATCTTTAAATCGTGATGTAAAACACTGTTTCTGATGTACCAAGGCGCATTTGTCATGATACGAAGAATCTTATTCTGCATAGTTTGGACTTTTTGATAGTGGTAGGGGCCGCCGCTCCCCAAACGGGGCGGCGTACGTTAGCACTGGGCGGAGAACTTGCTTATAAAGCAAGACCTTGTTTTTAAGTGAAAGTGGTGACCTTCTTCCAATCAGCGAAATGCTGAGATGGATTTTGGTCCAGAACTTATCACAAATATATTTGGTGTGTTGCCTGTATCCTTCGGTGCCTTCGGTGCCTTCGGTGCAATTTCTGGGCATATGGCTCGCGAAGCGAGCCTCCATCCCATATCCGGTATATTTATGTTGATCGGACCATATTATTGTCATGCTAGCGAGTAGCAGAAAGCTGATTGGCTGAGCCAATCGTTGAGGAAATGTCCTGGGTCATGCGGAGATCTGCTTTCAAGACGGAGAGCTGAGTAAGTGCTCTCGTATTGGATCATGGCTGGTGATTTTGTGACTCATTGGCTGCTCAAATCTCTCAGAAAGAAATTTAAGACTAAAGGGGAGGGGCTAACCCTGATGGTGGGGATACGAAAAAAAATAGATAAAAATTATAATAAGATAAAATAAACGAAAAATATTCAAAATAAATGATAAATAGAAAAAATTTAGCAAAGAGTGTGCAATCAAATTGCACTAATCCAAATGATTAAGGTGGATTATAAGAATCGAGAAGAATTCTTCTCGGCCTTTTGGTATTGTCATGAAAGTTGTAATTTGGCATGTTAATCATATTTTCATTGTTTGTATATTTAAGTGAATTAAAGAAATTTTGCAATTTTTTGAATGTAGGATTTAAAGCTATTAATTTTAATCGCGTTCCGAATGTCGTCATTTCTCATATATCTACGAGCACCTACGATCATTCGGATGGTAGAATTTTGCAGAGTATCAAGGATGTTAATATTAGTTTTAGCTGCGTATCCCCACACTGGGCACCCGTAGGCTAATATTGGACGCATAACGGCTGTGAAGAGAAGCACTTTATTGTCTCTAGATAATTCGGAATTCCGGCCAATTAGGGGGCATAATTTAAACATTATTTTCCGGAATTTATTTCGCGTGTTGTATGTGTGTTTTCCAAGTGAGATTTTTATCAAAGAATATACCAAGGTATTTAGTGCTTTGAGACCATGGAATTGTTGTGTTGTACATAGTGGGTGGTGGTGGGAGTTTGCGTCTTTTGGTGAATATTACGGCAGCGGATTTTCAACATTAATGCTGATTTTCCACTGGTCGTAATATTTCTCAAGTAATTTAAGGTGTTTATTAAGTGCATATGTGACTGAGCTGATTCTTCTATATGTTGTGTGCACGGCTGTGTCGTCTGCGAACATGTTGAGTTTTGTAAGCGTGTAATCTGGTATGTCGTTGATGTACAAGTTAAAAGTAGAGGCCCAAGGAGACTACCTTGAGCTACTCCGCAGCGAATATTTTTCGTGTTTGAAAGCGTATCCTTGACTCGAACCTGATAGGAGCGCTCGAGTTGTATGAGTGCAGTAGGCAAATAAGGGGTGGGGGAATGTTATACGTAATTAATTTGAAAGTTAATCCGGTAAGCCACACGCGGTCGAAGGCTTTCTGGATATCCAGAAAGACTGCGCCGGTGCTCTTTTTCCCTTTGAAATCCCTCTGAGATTGCTTCCGTTAAATTGAGTAGTGGGTGGAGAGTGGAAAGTTTATTAGTAAATCCGTATTGATTAGGGTTAATTATATTGTTAATATTGATGATATTTTTGAGTCTAGTTAAAATAATTGATTCAGTAATCTTGCTTAATGTAGAGAGAAGAGAAATTGGTCTGTAACTAGCTGGATTATTTTTGCTTTTACCTGGTTTAAGTATTGGAAAAAATAATGGCCTCTTTCCAGATTTTAGGAAAGTAATTATGCTTTAATATCTTATTGATTAGTATTGTTAAAATCAGAATTGCTTTGAGCGTAAAGTTTTTAGTCATTCGGTTACTGATGCCATCTTTACCTGGCGCCTTTTAGGGTTAGAACTTTTGATATAAGAAATGATCTCAGAGGGATAAGCCGTTTCAGCGGTGGGAGGGGAGGGTGAGAAAGAAAAGCATTAACTGTATTGTTGACTATTTCGTCATCATCGTCGAAATCATTATTTTGCCTCTCATTTTCCGTAAAATTATTGAGGATAGATTCGGCCAAGATATCTGCTTTCTGCTTGTCTGTAATAGCCGTGCCTGTTGTGCAGTGTAGTGATGGAATGTCTGAACGCTTGTTTTTGAAGAATTTTTGCACCGCCCATAGACTGTTGTCTTGTGTGTTGAGTGCTTGTAATCTGGCTGTCCAGTTTTCATTGGTATAATTTTTGAGTTCTTTTTTAACGTTTTTTTGAGCTCTGTTGTAAAGTGTTTTATAATGAGGGTCAAGTGTTCTATGATATAGATTTCTAAATTGATTTTTCTGTCTGATTAGTTTGTGAATATGATGTGGAGTGAAACTCTTGCGGAGCGTTTCTATTGGTCGAGAGGCGTGGCTATGGGCGGCGCGGACCGTATCGGTGAACTCGGAAATTTTGAGATCAATGTCAGAGGAAGAATTAATGGAGTTCGGGTGATAATTCAAAAGCGAAAGATTAGTATTTAGATATTTGGAAAAAAAGCGGCCAATTCGTGTGAACTGCCCTGGGGTTAGTGATATCTTTGCTAAGTTTGAGAGTAAAGTTAAACATTACAGGATTGTGGTCAGATGACAGTTCATGTAGAGAGTTTATGGAATATGGGTAATAAAAGTTTCTAATAATGGCGATGTCTAGAGTATTAGCTGAATTAAGTCCGAACCTCGTTGGAGTATCCGGATAGGCAATATAAAGATTAGCCAGGTTAGTATAGTCCAGGAGGCGTGTTCCTCTGGAAGAGTTAGAATTGCAGTTCCAGGCAGTATGCGGGGCATTAAAATCGCCGAATAAAACGCAGTTACTGCTGGTTTGAATAAGATTCTCAATATCAATAGTGAAGGTAAACTCGTCGGATTTCGGCGGTACATAAACACTAACGATCGATATTGGATCGTGATCAAGAGGAGTTAAAATTACTACAGTAGCTTCAATAGTTTGCAAAGGTGGGGTAGGAAGAGAGTAATGATTAATAGCGTTTTTAACGAGGATGAGAGTTCCACCGGAGGCCCTGTTGTTATCAGAGGATGTTGGTCTGTCATTTCTATAGCAGGTGTAATTAGCTATGTTTATGTTGTGTGTAGGTCTCAAATGTGTTTCTTGAATTAATATTAAATCTGGGGGAGTGCTGCTCAATAAAAACTTTTAGTTCAGTAATTTTACTTAGAATGCCGTTAGCGTTCCAGGAACACAAACTGAGGCCGATAGGGATTTACTTATCATTAATCACATTGCAAGATGCCTCTATTAGGCCGTACATTTGGTTTGCATCCGCTTGGGCGGAGTTTACAGAGTTAAAGTTATTGGCAAGATTAGGGGTAGAGTTCATAGCATTTAGGAGTTGAATAAGACATTGAACAGTTGTACTGAGTAAGGCTTTAATATCATTATTATTACTACTATTTAGTAGGTTAGGGTTTGCAGAAGGAATTTGATTGGAATTAATAATTGGGGGTGCAGTTTCTTTTTGATTATGAATAGTAGGAACAATATTTACGGCCTCAGTTTGGCGAGAAGTCTCAGCTCTTCGTGGCGCCATCTGTTGCTTATTTTGGGAGCTATTTCTTGACGAATGATTTGTGACTTGTGCGTATGATAAATTAGGTCTTAGGAAGCTGTTGTATAAATTCGTGTATGTGTTTTTATTAGTCTTAGCAGCGCCCTTAGGGGGCTTAGGGAAACAGGGGCAGCCATGCCAGTTGGCCATGTGACCGTAAACCTGGCAATTGATACAGAATTTGGTCTCAAGACGTTGCTTTATTGGACAGTCCTTGGTGAGGTGTTCTTCACCGCACTTTAGACATCTAGGATTCAAAAAACAGTTATCCGAATTATGGTGGAAGTTTTGGCAAGTGTAGCACTGTGTTACTCCTTGCCATTGTAGCCGTCAACAGTAATGTTGAGGTGAGCTAGTGTTTTTAGATCAAATATTTTAAGGTTCTCTATTGATCTTGGGAGAGTTACTAAGAATATGGGAAGTTTTTGCTTTGTGCGACGTCCTATGAGTTGAGTAACCTTATCTGGCTCAAAACCTTCGGCTTCTAGATCAGTTTTAATGTTTTCAGGGTCTGCGGTTTTTGGGAAGCCTTTAATTACAATTTTAATAGGTCTTTCATTTTTGGGGGTTATTACATAGAATTTGTATCCTAAGCTTCTTAATGTGTGTTTTACCGCCGTATTTTGTTCGTCAGTGTTGGAATAGAGTTTTATGTAATCTCCTGTAGTTTTGAGTCTTAAATGCGGAAAATACTTTTTAATTGTATCAACCTGTTCTCGATACGTTGTGGTAATTTTCATCATTACTGGGGGTGGGAGCGCATTTGTCCCTTGAGTTGGTTTAACATTAGCGTTTACCGTGGGTTTTTTAAGATTAACAGTAGATGGCGCCACTTGACTTGAGGCTTGTTGCTTTATAATAACGTTTGGGAGTAAGGTAAATTGATTATCTAAAATAATATCATCGGAATCTTCGAGGATAGTTTTCCTGGCAGTTTTACGTAGGGGAGGAAATTCAAAATCTTCCTCGTCTTTCCTTTTAATTGACAGTTTCTCCTTGTAGGAGAGGGAGGTGGAGTAGAAATCGGGGAATTACTAGGGGAAATGAGATGAGAGCAGCCTGGGTTGGTACATTGTGGGAGAGAGTCAAAATCACTCACCGCTTGTTGGAGAGTGCCTTGGACGTCCTGGAACTCATTCCAGGCGAGTTGGTAGAGAGCGTCAGATTCGTCATGTCCTTGGTCGGATCGTAGGAGTGAGACGGTTTTACCCTTCTCGTTACAGATGATTCGTAACCTCCTAATGTAGTTTTTCATCGCGGTGAGCTCCTCGCAAGGGGTGGGAGCAGTACCGGATGAGGCAGTAGAGAGCGGTGATCGTGGTGTAATGTCCATTTCAGTTTGATGTGCCTGAGCCATGTCCAAGTCGTATCCGAGAGTAACCTAAATAGTTTGAAAAGAACTGTACTACGCAAATAGCACTGAAAAGTGCTGTAGCCAGTTATGCGTGCGTGAGAGTGGAGATGAAGCGTGCGAAATAAATTGGGGCGTATAGATGACGCATCCAATTCGGTAGAGGAGATCTCTTGCGGGCCACTGTCAAGAGCGGCGACCAGTCAACCTCTACAGTCCGAGTCAGAATCCAGAATCAGTTCTCTATTCAGTTCGTGTTGCCTGTATTACTTAAATTAGATGGGAAACGGGCGACGGCGCGCAGCGCCTATACCCAGAATGAAGGGCGAAAATAGCAGAAACCGAATGAGAGAAAATGTATCTAATCAAGAGAACTCCCCGGCAGAACGGGGAGGGAGGACGTGCCCCGAAACACGACCGCTCTATCGAAGCAGAGCGCCGGCGGGGGAAGGGAAGAACGCAGGAAGGCAGTCGGGACGGCTGAAAGCAGTAAATCAAGGCAGTGACCAAGCACGTCAAGAACCCAGTATCAAAGATGCAGTGCAGGGCAGCGAAGGAAGTGTTGTTAACAGAGTGTGAAAACGTGTTTTTTGTCGTATTTTGTGTTTGTGCGGTCACTCGCGTGACAAGTGTAGATCGGAATGCTAATAGCGCCCGGAAAGGACGAAAAGCGTTTCTGTGTACCCGATTAAGTCGGGATCAATAAGAGTACAAATAATAAAATATTTACTGAATAAATTAGAAATATTAGCATTCCAGCTAAAAAACCTGAGAGAATGAATTAAACTAAAACAGATGAATTTTAATTTAGAGTTTAGATTGTAGTAAGGACAGCATTTCTCCCCACTGAGACATCATCTGGGCCATTTTTGTCATCACTTCTTTGGCATCCAGTGCATTGTTTGATGAACCTTTAACAACCTCCGCAAAGGAAGGTTTCGAGATATTTGTATTTTGCTTGCGCGCAGCCGCACGCTCTTTCCAGACGTTTTTCGCCGCTTTTGTTTTTGTTGTTTTGGTGTTGATTGGGTTTTTGGGGCAACCCGAGAAGTTTGCAGGGTGCGGTCCGCTGCAATTGGCACACTTAGCCGGGGCCTTGGCTGACTTGGTGCATTCAGAGGTGAGATGGCCTCCCTGAACATTTCAAACACTTCGGTGCTCTAGTGCAAAACCGAGAGTGATGAAAGAATTCCTGACATCTATAGCACTGTGGGGGCAAGGTGGATTTATTGAGCGGCTCAACCGAAACTCTAAAAATCCAATGTTTTGTATGTTAAAAATGTACCCTTATTTTCAGGGTTCCTAACGAGGGTTACCAAAAATAGAGGCATGTTGGTATTCGTTTTCCTGTTTTTCAACAAGGAAATATGATTGGGCTTAAAGCCAAGTGTGTGTAACTCTGACATGAGTGTATCCTGATTATAGTCGGTGGGTAACCCTCTCAGAACAACTTTAAGTTGTTTGTTGTGGGCCATCTCGAATGTATGCGACCGCATTTTTTTGTCCGAGACAAACTTTTGTATAATTCGGTGCTCTTCGGCAGAAGTTGGGAAGACTCGGAGCTTCCCGTTCTCAAAGCGCCCCTGTAGAGATGAATTACTACACAAATTTCCTATCTGTGTAAGGAGCTCGGTTGCATTGCTCTGTGCATCTATCACGATGGGAGCAATGCGTTTTCCATTACGGCCCACCGTAGTGAAGCCGTCGTCTTTCTTACTTGTTCCGGGAGCGCTAACGCTCTCGGCGGCTTTCGCCGCCGGGCTGCTTTGCGCGATCACCGGCTTAGCTGACTTAGCTGAAGCGATCTCTACCGAGCTCTCTTCGGCTGACGATTCCCCTTCCTCCATAGAAGACGAGTCTTCGATATGGCGAGGGGAGGCGGATGTGCGAGGAAGCTTTCGCTCCGATTTCGCCTGCTTCTTCGACGGAACGTCTTTCTGCGGCGATGCGGGCTGGCGTTTCGCTAGTGACCGCTTCTGCTGCGAAGCGGGTGAGGCTGCAGTGGGGGTACGTCGAGAAAGCTCAACTTCCCTGATGTACTTCTTAAACTCCGCATTTTGGAGTCGAATCGATCTTCTTGAGCATTTCAATGCTGCCCATTGAACTAAATTTACTAGCCTAAGTCTCTCAGGCGTAATTTGTGCTTCTGCGTCGACGTCTTCGAGGGTGAAGAGAATCTCATCGAGAACTCCGCACAAATCCTCGGACTCGGCGCACGTGGTACAATTATCAATGAGATCCGTAGCTGCCATTACATCGAAAGACATGGTTTCAAGAGTGAAAAAGGTCACTTACCTCGACTGATGAAGCCACATCTGTCCTGGAAGCGGACATATCCATTGTAATCCAAGATGTAGAACGAAAAACGCAACGAGGCCTAACACGACCACGTGCAGGATCAAACTAAAAAATTCGCGGAAAAATTAAAAAAATTTATCCCTAGCAATAACCTCGATCGGTTATATTGGAAGGAACAAGGCCAAAAAGTGACTCAGAATGAACAAACTATCGGATGCAAAAAGATCCAGGTTGACTTGGGGCGAAAGCTCGAAAGGAGAGGGAACGCGTCTGAACACTACCGCGGCAAGAACCAGAATGATGAGCTGAATAAATTGGTTCCTTCGGTGCCTTCGGTGCCTTCGGTGCAATTACTGGGCATATGGCTCGCGAAGCGAGCCTCCATCCCATATCCGATGTTGATCGGACCATATTATTGTCATGCTAGCGAGTAGCAGAAAGCTGATTGGCTGAGCCAATCGTTGAGGAAATGTCCTGGGTCATGCGGAGATCTGCTTTCAAGACGGAGAGCTGAGTAAGTGCTCTCGTATTGGATCATGGCTGGTGATTTTTGTGACTCTCATTGGCTGCTCAAATCTCTCAGAAAGAAATTTAAGACTAAAACCGGGAGGGGCTAACCCTGATGGTGGGGATACGAAAAATAATAGATAAAAATTATAATAAGATAAAATAAACGAAAAATATTCAAAATAAATGATAAATAGAAAAAATTTAGCAAAGAGTGTGCAATCAAATTGCACTAATCCAAATGATTAAGGTGGATTATAAGAATCGAGAAGAATTCTTCTCGGCCTTTTGGTATTGTCATGAAAGTTGTAATTTGGCATGTTAATCATATTTTCATTGTTTGTATATTTAAGTGAATTAAAGAAATTTTTTGCAATTTTTTGAATGTAGGGATTTAAAGCTATTAATTTTAATCGCGTTCCGAATGTCGTCATTGGTTACTTAAATTAGATGGGAAACGGGCGACGGCGCGCAGCGCCTATACCCAGAATGAAGGGCGAAAATAGCAGAAACCGAATGAGAGAGAAATGTATCTAATCAAGAAAACTCCCCGGCAGAACGGGGAGGGAGGACGTGCCCCGAAACACGACCGCTCTATCGAAGCAGAGCGCCGGCGGGGGGAAGGGAAGAACGCAGGAAGGCAGTCGGGACGGCTGAAAAGCAGTAAATCAAAGCAGTGACTAAGCACACAAGAACCCAGTATCAAAAGATGCAGTGCAAGGCAGCGAAGGAAATGTTGTAAGCAGAGTGTGAAAACGTGTTTTTGTCGTATTTTGTGTTTGTGCGGTCACTCGCGTGACAAGTGTAGATCGGAATGCTAATAGAGTCCAGAAAGGACGAAAAGCGTTTCTGTGTTCCCGATTACGTCGGGGTCAATAGAAGAACAAATAATAAAATATTTACTGAATAATTTAGAAATATTAGCATTCCAGCTAAAAAACCTGAGAGAATTAATTAAACTAAAACAGATGAATTTTAATTTAAAGTTTAGATTGTAGTAAGGACAGCATTTCTCCCCACTGAGACATCATCTGGGCCATTTTTGTCATCACTTCTTTGGCATCCAGTGAATTGTTTGATGAACCTTTAACAACCTCCGCAAAGGAAGGTTTCGAGTTATTTGTAGTTTGCTTGCGCGCAGCCGCACGCTCTTTCCAGACGTTTTTCGCCGCTTTTGATTTTGTTGTTTTGGTGTTGATTGGGTTTTTGGGGCAACCCGAGAAGTTTGCAGGGTGCGGTCCGCTGCAATTGGCACACACTTAGCCGGGGCCTTGGCTGACTTGGTGCATTCAGAGGTGAGATGGCCTCCCTGAACATTTCAAACACTTCGGTGCTCTAGTGCAAAACCGAGAGTGATGAAAGAATTCCTGACATCTATAGCACTGTGGGGGCAAGGTGGATTTATTGAGCGGCTCTACCGAAACTCTAAAAAATCCAATGTTTTGTATGTTGAAAATACCCTTATTTTCAGGGTTCCTAACGAGGGTTACCAAAAATAAAGGCATGTTTGTATTCGTTTTCCTGTTTTTCAACAAGGAAATGTGATTGGGCTTAAAGCCAAGTGTGTGTAACTCTGACATGAGTGTATCCTGATTGAAGTCGGTGGGTAACCCTCTCAGAACAACTTTAAGTTGTTTATTGTGGGCCATCTCGAATGTATGCGACCGCATTTTTTTGTCCGAGACAAACTTTTGGATAATTCGGTGCTCTTCAGCAGAAGTTGGGAAGACTCGGAGCTTCCGTTCTCAAAGCGCCCCTGTAGAGATGAATTGCTACACAAATTTCCTATCTGAGTAAGGAGCTCGGTTGCATTGCTCTGTGCATCTATCACGATGGGAGCAATGCGTTTTCCATTACGGCCCACCGTAGTGAAGCCGTCGTCTTTCTTACTTGGTCCGGGAGCGCTAGCGCTCTCGGCGGCTTTCGCCGCCGGGCTGCTTTGCGCGATCACCGGCGTAGCTGACTTAGCTGAAGCGATCTCTACCGAGCTCTCTTCGGCTGACGATTCCCCTTCCTCCATAGAAGACGAGTCTTCGATATGGCGAGGGGAGGCGGATGTGCGAGGAAGCTTTCGCTCCGATTTCGCCTGCTTCTTCGACGGAACGTCTTTTCTGCGGCGATGCGGGCTGGCGTTTCGCTAGTGGCCGCTTCTGCTGCGAAGCGGGTGAGGCTGCAGTGGGGGAACGTCGAGAAAGCTCAACTTCCCTAATGTATTTTTTAAACTCCGCATTTTGGAGTCTAATCGATCTTCGTGAGCATTTCAATGCTGCCCATTGAACTAAATTGACTAACCTAAGTCTCTCAGGCGTAATTTGTGCTTCTGCGTCGACGTCTTCGAGGGTGAAGAGAATCTCATCGAGAACTCCGCACAAATCCTCGGACTCGGCGCACGTGGTACAATTATCAATGAGATCCGTAGCTGCCATAACATCAAAAGACATGGTTTCAAGAGTGAAAAGGTCACTTACCTCGACTGATGAAGCCACATCTGTCCTGGAAGCGGACATATCCATTGTAATCCAAGATGTAGAACGAAAAACGCAACGAGGCCTGACACGACCACGTGCAGGATCAAACTAAAAAATTCGCGGAAAAATTCAAAAATTAATTCCTAGCAATAACCTCGATCGGTTATATTGGAAGGAACAAGGCCAAAAAGTGACTCAGAATGAACAAACTATCGGATGCAAAAAGATCCAGGTTGACTTGGGGCGAAAGCTCGAAAGGAGAGGGAACGCGTCTGAACACTACCGCGGCAAGAACCAGAATGAAAATGAAAATGAAAATGAAAAATGACGTCATTGGTTCCACTTTTCTGAAACTACTTATTCCAAATTAGCTGAACTTTTGGCTCGGCCAATAGGAATGCTCCCTTTTACTCACTGTTCATTCTTCCATCTCATGATATTTTTTCCCGCACTTTTCTGATCATGGTTCTTCGCTGCAACCCGATTGGCCAACTCTGCTCCGCCCACTTTGGGCTCATTGGCTCAGATTTACTAGCTCTAAAGAGCTATTTGTCTTATTTTTCTTGTACAATTTTAATTTAAAAGTCATACACAATTTTTAATTCTAAATTATATTAATAATCTTTTTAAAATGGGCATTGGTAAATTGTTACAGTCACTTACATTCCAGGATAGGAGGTTAGAGTCCGGAAGGACTATGTACTCCAACAAAAACGTGCAACGAAGTAATGGGGTCCGAGACAGCTCGTACCCGTTATCGGTGAGTTGTGATGTGACGATAAAAAATGTCAATCTTTTTCGTGGGGTTGGGCTTTTCTAACAAGAACACCCGATATGGCATCTCGCTGCGTAACCTAGTTAGCAACCTTAGGGGAGCGAAACTGGTCGCACCGCAGACTGCCACACACCTCCAACCGCGCCAGCGGTTCGAAGCGTTATCGACTTGGCGGTGTTCAAACACATCCCCCTACAATCATAGTGTCAGAGTTCTTAGCGATCTCAGCTCTGATCACTACCCCGTTATTCTGAAATTAATTTAAACACTTCGTTAATTAAAAATCCAGAGCAGCTCTCTACCAATTGGAGCAATTTTAAATTCGTTCTCAGTAAAAAAACCCTCCCCTCTACCGACCTCACCAGCAATGAAAATATTGAGCTAGCTATCAGCGAACTCAATCAAAATTTCTCCGAAGCTTTCGTTGAGGCTTCAAAACCAAAATTTAAAAAATGCTCCAAAATCCTCTCCCCGAGATTAAATCCAAAATTTATCAACGCAACAGGTTGCGGAAATTTTGGCAAAGATCTAGGTGCCCTAGCATTTATTCTGAATTCCGTACCCTCAGTCGTGAAATAGCGAAAGATATTAAATCGCATTCCCAAGCTCAGTGGGAAAACACATTGAGGCTTTATCGCCCGAAGACAACACTCTTTGGAGAAATTCCTCTCTCTTACGCAAGCCTTTTCGTTCCATTCCCCCTTGAAAGGGGCTCTAGGCAGTACCGCGATAACCCCTATTGAAAAGGCGGAGGTTATCGCTGACAGTTTGCAAGAACAATTTGAACTAATCACGTCGCTGATCGAGAAGTTTTCGATCAACGCATACACGAGGAAGTTGCAAACTTCCTAGCTACCCCCACGTTCAAGAAATTGAACCTACCACGCCAACGGAAGTCTTAACTTACGTACAGAGAATCAAGCCTAAAAAATCCCCCGGACTTGATCAAATTTCAAATCGTATGCTTAAAAATCTTCCCTTAAATTTCTATTATTCATTACCTTTCTGATTAATCAGCTATTTAAAAATAACTATTTTCCAGATTCCTGGAAAACTGCCGTGGTTATCCCCATCCTAAAACCGGACAAAAATCCGGAATTAGCGCAAAATTATCGTCCAATCTCATTACTTTCTTGTTTGAGCAAAGTATACGAATTTAAAAGTTGCTTTTGCAACGCCTGAATCAACACTGCGCTGCTGTTAATTTTATTATCCCCAGCAGTGCGGTTTTCGACCCAAGTGCTCGACAGTTCATCAACTGCTCAGAGTAACGGAGTTGATTCATAGTGGCTTCGCCAAGCTTGCAGGCCACGGGTATACTTTTTCTGGACATAGCCAAAGCCTTTGATAAAATTTGGCATGATGGCTTATTAATCAAGCTCATACGACTTGATTTTCCGGCTCCCCTGATCAAGTCCATTCACAGCTTTCTTTCACATCGATCATTTAGAGTGAGAGTTGACAGGATTCTCTCCTCCCCTCGACCAATCAGAAGCGGCCTTCCGCAAGGAAGTTTAAGTTCGCCTCTGCTTTTCACTCTGTACGTAAATGACATCCCGCAAACTGATTCATCGCATTTAGCAATGATTGCTGATGATACTGCCGTTATTTCGCAGAATAAGAGATTTTCCGTGGTAATCTCTAATCTGCAACACTACGTTTCTTCGCTAGAGCTCTGGTTAAACGACTGGAAAATAAAAGTAAACGCATCTAAAAGTGCCTGCCTCATGTTTACGAGGAGATCCCGACTTCCCGTCGGACTTACCCCCGTAACTATTTTTGGCCAGCCCGTCCCCTGGGTAAATGTTGCAAAATACCTAGGGTTGTTTTTAGACGCTAAATTAACTTTTGCGTATCATATCGAACAGACGCGCAAAAAAAAGCGCTCGCTGTTCATGCCATGCTTAAAAGGCTTATCTCCAGAAGGAGCAAACTTGCGATCCGGCACAAAGTTTTGCTCTACAAATCCATCATTCGACCGGTCATGTGCTACGGATCACAAATTTTTAGATCCGCCGGCATGTGTCATCTTAAGAAATTACACACGCTGACAAACTCATTTTTTGAGACAAATTGTTAATGCTCCCTGGTTCATACGCAATGAAGTCATCTATCGTGATTTAAAAATTAAGCCGTTTTTACCTCACATAAAGGACCTTTCTAAAAGGTTCTTCGATAAACTTCCTTCCGTTCCCAATGAACTACCACCAACCAGCCTGCATATGATCCCGCAGTGCCATCGTCTCAAAAGCGCCCCAGAGCGCTTCTCGAGCACGAATTTACACTTCCCCCAAGCCAAAAGGCTTAGGTTCAAACTTAACTTTTTTTCATTGGGAACTTATTTTAAATTAAAATTATTTTTATTTTAATCTTAAGCTTCCTATTTTAAAGTTTATTACTCTCATATTAACTAGTAATTCCTAGCTCCGCGCCGAGAGTCGTGGACTTAATGTCTTTCGAAGCAGCGATCATTGCAGTGGTCAGAATCCGGGAGGGTGACCTCCTCGGATTCAATTGTGCGGTGTCGCGCTTCAGCTTTTTCGGCCACCAGATGGAGGCACGATTCTTTGCTATCTAAAACTCTTAAAATTTGCTTCACGTCCAGCAATCATTAATTAAATCGTTCCTCGAACGACCGCTAATATTTTTGAGAACTGGACATTTCACAACTATGCTATCAATTATTTATCATGATTATATCACATATATGACTTCATTGCGTTTTATAAATCCTTATACCGCGTCTAGTCCTATATTCTCTTATCTTTGGTCCGTTCCCCCTTTTATTCATTTTATGGCAATGTGCAAGTAGGTTCATTTAAATTTTTCAAAAATTTGTTAGTTCCCTTTTATTTTTATGGAATCTGGATTTTATTTTAATCTCAAGATCTCCGCTTGTTCCGGGTCGTTTATTTCCGGATCGACCCAATCTGTTTCCACGCCCACTTTCTGCGTTGATCGGTCTCGACCAATCATATTGCAGTTTGCAGGGCAATTCTTTCATCAGTGAGCGGACTTCGTCCGCTACTGTTTTCCAGCAGGATTTGTCCTGCCCATCTTTGTTTCTATTTAATTTACTCTTATGTCACTTTCATTTAATTCAGCTCTTTTTTTATTAATTCTGATGAGGAGGTACGTCCCGTTTCCGGGACAGGAACTCCGTAATTTCCATGCCACTTGCCACTTGCCACTTTGGGCTTTTCTAAGCTGCTTACCCAACTCAATAAGAGAGGGGTTTTCAGCGAAGAACTTTTTCAGTTCGATGATAGCGTCCATGAACCCGAAGGTTCCGTTATCATCGTCTTCAATTACATTTCGATTTCTTTTCCTCTTTGGGGGGGCTGGCGCTGTCTCGGGCTCATTGAGCGGAGCAGGGTTTTCAGGAAGTGGTGCCATCTGTTGGTTGCCTTTTAAGGCATTTGCGAAAGAGATGTCGTTTTTAACTTTAGATTGATCTGAATTAAAGGAGTTTTGGGGGTTTGTTTCTGTTAAAGGGGACACCTTTTTAGGTTGTATTTTGGGATATTTCTCACAGCGATGCGAGTTAGCCAGGTGACCGGTTTTATTGCAGTTAATGCAGACGGGGTTTTCAATTAAATCTTTAATTGGGCATTCGCCCGTTTTGTGCGGATCACCGCATTTGAGGCATCTGGTTTTAATATGGCAAGCTTTAGAGGAATGGTTGAAGAGGTTACAATTGTAACATTGTGTCGGGCCGGGTCGTCTATTAAAGGTATCAATTTTAACAGTTAGGTAGCAACATTTTTCCAGTTTGAAGATATCTGGGGAATCGGGTGATTTTTGAAGTTCCACCATAAAAATGGGGAGCTTGAATTTCGATTTATTTTTGGTGAGTTGAGCGACCTTTGAAACAAGGAAGCCTTGCTCCGATAGATCTTGCTTGATGTCGTCGATATCTGCGGATATCGGTAGGCCTTTGATAACAATCTTTTGGATTTTGACGTCCTGTGGGTGGAGCGCAAAAAAGAATTGTTCACCTTTTCCTTTAAGGAATTCGATGATTTCATTGCGCTCCTCAATTGAAGTCGCAAAAATGCGTAGATATTCCCCAGATAGCTTCGAGCTGGTTTTGGGGTATTTTCTATTAATCTCTTGCATTATTAGGTTATAGTTAGCATCGTATTTAAGGTGGATAGGGGGGATTTTGGGGGTGGCAACTGGCATCGCTTCGTTTCTCTGGGTCAGAGAATCATCATTTCCAGATAGGGTCTGGTACTTATTGCTAGTGGGGATGGTGCTGCCGCACCAAAGGAGTAATTTTGCAGAACTTTCTGCTTTTAGTCACTTTGGTGGGCACAGTAAAACCGTCAAGGCGATTCTTCTTTTAAAGGATTCGGGGGGGATTATCAACGGAAGTGTTGATACCTACTTTTTAAGATCAAGTTCAAGTTTTTCGAGGAATCTTTAAGTTTTTTGGGCAATTATCGGGGCGTTAATTTTTAGAGTGACGCTGGCAATCTTCAATAGGGCAAAAACCAATCAAAGTCAACTCACCCTTGAGCGCTTCTATTTCTTCTGTCAAGTTTCTGACTTCCTTCAGAATCATGCTATAGCTATCATGATTTAATCGCATAATGCCATTGTCCATAGAGTCCAGGAGGTGTTGGTTTGCAGTCAGTCGGCTCTCTTTGATTATCAGGCACTCGAAAGTGTCGAGGATTCTCGAGCATTTTTCCAGGTCTTCGGGTTTGGGCGGGGGCGGATCGGTCTCCATATGCTCAAATCGTTTGCAGATGCTGGTTTCAAATATTGAATTTGGAAATATATCATGTGCTTGGAAGAGAGTCATGCGCGTCCCAAATAAAATGATTCAAAATTGATTCTAACGACTGTAGCCAGTAAAAAAAAAGTTCCTGCAAAGGACGAGATTAAAGATATTAGCAAAGTTCTCAGCGTAAAACTTAGAAAATGGATAGGTTAATCGCATAAATACCTCGATAGAAGTACATTAACAGATAGGGGATGGAGGATCTCTTTCAGATCCATATCCCTCTAACGTGGAGAAACGTGTTCTACTTCCATATCAATGCTCCTGGATCCGAACATGATTAGTATTTTGTCACACTCGTATAATTTATATTTTCCGTTCATTTTTCATAAAAGGGCCTACTATGGATAAGAACTTCAGTCTTGGGCACAGGAAAATTTTAGGAGATAACGTGATCAGCATGGACTGTATTAATACGAGTATATTTAAATGTAAGAGAAGAGCAATAAAATGCGTCCTATCCTCGTACAACGAAAATTTCATAACTGAACGTCAGATATATACATCGAGAGAAAAAATGCAGTATCGATATATTTCTCGAATGAAGAACTGTAAGGCTCCCTTCACACCAAACAACTCCAATTCATTCACCCTCAAACTTGTCTGATCGACCAGGATTCGGCTTCGTTATTTCCCAAAAATTAGGAAAGATTCGCTTCCCGTATTCGTACCAACCTAAACCGGGTCAAACCGCCGTCATTCTGACTTACGCGTGATTCGGCAGGTCACATTTTCTCCCTTGATTCACCAGCAACCGGGAGCTATTTCTTAAAAAAAAAGTGAATTTAAACAAATAGAGTGTTGATTTTTATTGTTTTATATATTATTAGAGATTATAATGCATAAAATTTCTATTAAATAAGCTAATTTCAGATATTTAAAGATTTTAATTTTCTTGTTAGGGTTAGCATGAGTTTGTTTTTATGCCAATAGATGGCGCGTATATTTTCGTGTGGTAGTCATTGTATTCTTTTTCATTATGTAAACTAACTCTAGTTCTTGTCGCCGAGTGTTGTAGGTTGTATTTGATCCCTAATAACCTTGCGCAAATAATAAAATTAATTTTCCATGTATTCTTTTTTCAAATTTAGAGATTTGAAAACTTTATTCATTACTTAATAATACTTTAAAGCAAAAAAAAAAAAAAATTTTTTTTTTTTTTTTTTCGTGGGGTGGGATAATATTTTGAAGGATGTTAGAAATAGCTTCAGATATCAATTTGATAAGAATTTATTTATTTTTGGGAGAAAAAAGAATTAAATATTTATAAGAATGACAAAATAAAAAAAAAAAACACCAATATTGTCGATAATTTTTTTAAAAAAAGATTCCATTTTATTACTACATAGATCTCAAATTTTGTTATATAAAACCAACAAAATGTAAATGGCATGTAAAATTTTTATTTCATTAATGTATCAGAAAACGATTTTTAAATACATAATCAAAAAACTAGTTGCTATATGCTACAAAAGCTGTAGAATATAAACATTAACATTAAAAACATTAGATATATTATTTGTAAAAGTAATTGCGTTTTTATTTAGTTACACAATACATATTTATTATTTTTTAATACTTTTCAGACTCTAATTACATTTAATACTAACAGGCAAAATATAAAAAAATAAATAAATAAAACTGTTTTTATATTTTTGGTTTTATGTATTTCAACTTCAAAGTAAATGAAAACACAGTTGGGAAATTAATAGCTTGAAACGTTAATCGCCTTAAAACATTAAAAACAGTATCCATGTTCGACAAAAACTGATGGAAGAATGATTGACCAATGGCGGTGTGAAGGCAAATCTCTCTTCATTCAGAATCGCTGTGAATTGGAAAGATTGCTACCGACTCGGAATAGTTTGGTGTGAAGGAAGCCTTATAGTTCTAAGCGTTCCGAGAGTCAAAAACATTTGACCACTGATTTTTTTTTCAGAAATAAGAACTCTCCCATGGTCAAAATTTACTGCTGTTTTAACCCCCACCATCCTAAAAAATAAAAAAAGAACTAGCATTACTTTTACTAGTTTTACTAGTGTGACAGCTCTTAGCAAATGTCCCCTTTCGCTGAGGGGAGACCGCTACACCTGAAATACTCAAAATGAGAAACATTGAGTATGAAGAGTAAACGCAGATCTATACAGCAGAAGTTACCAAACTTTTTTGTTTCATAGACTCCTTGCCATGCTCTTCGGTTTGGGGTAGACCCCTGCTTACCTAATATTGAATTTTTGCAGATTTACCAATTTAATGACAGGTGGTATAGATCTACTTACTTTAAACTATTTAAATTTCTAACTAAAGTGAAGTATAGTGTTTAAAACTTAAAAAAAAACACGTTAATTGAATTAAAATTTAATTAATACATATAATAAATGAGCAACAACCAAATGTGTTTAAAGAGAGGAATAAGTCTGGTGCTTCAAAAACAATTTTTCAACATTTGGAATCAATTGTGTCAGGTTTAACTCTTAATCTCAATGGTATCCAGAACTTATTTCCCCTTTTTTTTTGTTTTGGAGAATGGCAACCATGCTGAAAAAGTAATTAAAAATTTTCTTACGATATTCCATAATTGGTGATAAATGACAGGTATGTCTTTTTAAAGCCAAAATTGCAGACATGATCTTTGTTTTTAATAAGATATTTTTGAATAATAATTCGAATGTTTTTGAATAGCTCGAATTTAAAATTGATTTTTATGTTTATTTATATGCATAAATGTCTACTGTAAATGTTTCCGTATAATTTTGATTACCATTTATTCAAACATTCAAGTTATAAAAAACTGTGGGAAAATCTTCATTCATGTTGTCTTTGATGTAAACTGAAGTTCAAGCACTTAAAATTCAAATATAATTCGGTGTATTTTAACAATATATAACTAGGCACTGTACGTAAACTTCCCTCAACACTTGGGCTTTGAAATCTAAAAAAACAAAAACTAATAGATCTTA
>BMAU01001635.1:0-49576 GCA_019973935.1 Trichonephila clavipes | reverse complement strand
CATCTTCGATGGGAGTGAACCCCCTTCTTCCAAGTCACAATAGGTTTTATGGTTTTACCAGCTGGTCAAGGACAAGTGCCTCACCCATCGATTGTCCCTGAATGTTTTACGATCAACCAGCTGTGGAATGACCGGTGCACGGGGCCATGGGGCCATTGTTTATTGTCTGAACTCAGGGAGTGAAGTTTGCAGACGGGTCGGCATAATAGACTTAAGAGTTCGGCGCCCCATTGACAATAGGCGAAGCCTATCTTAAAATAACCATGTTGTCTTTTTCTAGTGTTATATGAAAGGGAATACTAGAAACAGGTGGCGTGATGGGCCAGTGTGTCCAGCTGCGGACAAAGAACTATGGCGCCTTGGACCAGACAGCTCGGGTGTGTTTTGGCGTGTTATGCGCCAATAGGACGAGGGAGGTCAAGAGAGACTTTGCTGACCGGCGAATAAGAAGTAGCGAGGGGGCGTGTTGTGAACACACCCCTGTTGTTTAAAAAGGGTTGTTTTGAGGACAAGGGAGAAAAAGACCGGAAAAAACCTGGAGAGAGTAAGAGAGAAGAGACCAGGAGAGAGAGAGAGAGAAAGAGACCGGAGAAAAGAAAAAATCCCCGAGAGAGAGTGAAAAAGACGATGAACGCCGGTGGCGTTGAGCATGAGTATATGAACTGACCACACCGGCTTGGCATTTAATCTGGATTTATATTACTTCATTTACAAATTGTTAGCAAATAAAGTTTGCTTTTATTTGTATATTAAGCTGTAAAGATTTGTTTATTGATGGATAGCTACTCACGACATTACAGTTAATATAAATATATGAAATTGGTGGCAGCGGTGTTGATCCGGCATTTAAGTAAACAGATGCCCGAATCCTTGATTTTAATTGAAGAAAAAAGGCCAGCCGTGTGCGATTGTGATGAAGCGAGTTTAATGACCCCTAATTCCTGGATTTCCCAGCTGTGAGAAGTGCTGGATGCAAGTGTCTCCCGTTCCGGCTTGTGAAGAGTGCCCGCGAAGTGCCTGCCTTCCGTTTTTTCCCGGAGAAGGATAAGGAAGAGGTTTCCAGTGTTTTCACCTGCAATGTTAAGGTCAGTCTTTTTCTTTGAGTATCGTATCGGGGCAGCAAAACATTATTTTTAGTTAATGTAAAATTTTGTAAGGAAAATAATACTAGATAAAGTTAAAAGTATAGACTGAGAGACTACAGAAATTATTAAGTTTGTTTGAAGTGTATTGATGTGCTATGTTTGTATGTGTGTTTGTTTATTGAGTTAGATCGTAGTATACAGTAGTATACTTGTTTCGTTAGCACAGTTTTTGCGTAGTGTATTGGCAGGTTGCTCTGAGTATTTTTATTATTTTGTGAAGTATAATTAAAGTCTAGGGTACTGTTAGTTATGCTAGTTATGAGTATAATTTTGTGAAGTATAATTAAAGTCTAGGTTTAGTGTATGGTTAGTTACGTTTGGTAGTTGTATAAGTTTGTGTAGTACAACTAAGTATTGTGTATAGTGTAGTGTTGATTTATGTTGGATATTTGATTTGTTTTAGAGACAATTGAGATTTGATTTTGTGTGTATTAGTGCATTATGGCGTTTCTCTTAAGAGAAAGAAAAGACGTATTGTTAGAGGTTGCGAAGGAATTAAGGGTAGAAATTGATATTACTTTACCCAAGATAGAATTTAAGAAGAGAATCTGTCAAAGTAAATACTATGACGAAGAGTCAGTTAAATGTTTGTTGGAGGGTATTTTGGAGGAAAAACGGGAAGAATGTGAAGAACGTGAAAAACAGGAAATTAAGGAATACGAAGAACGTAGACAGGCTAGGGAATTGAAGGAAAGGCAGGAGGTTAGAGAATTGAAGGAAAGGCAGGAGGCTAGGGAATTGAAGGCAGGGAATAGGATTAACGAACTCGCAAATGTTTGTATTTTGTCAGGAAAACATACCGCAGAAGTTAGTGAACCGGTTAATAAGTGTAGGCCTTTAATTAACCCGGTAGTTAATAAAAGCGTGGAGAACGCTACGTCTCGTGGTTTTGAAAAGGAGAATTGTGACCCCCCAGTAAGAGGGAAAGAATTCAACGTGAATAGGAGTAGTGATTGTGACGTGAAAATGAAAGTAGGGGTATGTGAAGGAAGGGTCAGAACTGTGGCGATGGGTGCACAGCGGGTAATAAATCCTGTTAACATTGGAGTTGGCTCTTTTGAATTGAAAAGAGATAAGGGAGTGGCGAACCCTGAAGGATTGATTTGTGAGAATAGCTGCGAGGAAAAATATACCCTTGGGACGTTAAGGGGTTGTGAAAAGCAGTTAACAGTGAATCGAATTCATGCAATAGCTAAGATAGCAGGGCCGTTAAAAGGGAAGGAAGACACGTGTAAAGCAGATGGGCTGACATGCTTGGAAGACGGGTTAGCAATGTGATTGCCTCTCTCAGAACCAAGGGAGATTTATAAGGATAGTTTAGAGACGGATAATGGTTCTAACATTGGTTCAGAATGTAGTTTCGAGATAGATTTACCGGGAAAAAGAGATCGCAGTACCATTTATCGTCTTAATTTAATAAAATTGTACCGTAGAAAGCCGGAATTGGCAGATTTGGTTATGAAGAATAGCTCAGAAGGAATAGATCCCGAAACTCTCTATTCGGTAAAGCTATTTATGGATGTTGGTTTTCAGGGTAATTTAAGGAAAAGTCAATTGTATTTTAAATTACCGCCTGATCGAAGTAGCTATTTAAGGATGATTAACGCTAAGAAGAAAGAAAGGTTTCTACCAGGTCCTGGGACGATTGTTTTAAGACAGAAGGATACTAATTTGGTTACGGGAAAGCCATTTAGAATTAAAACTTGTTGTTCATCCCAGATGTTAATTAATTCACTACGAGAGGATACAGAGTATCTTTTAGATTTAGATGTGAACGGGATGGGGGAGTCAAATCGTACTCTGCCCGTTGTTTGGTTAGGGAGAGTGAACCGATACCTGTACCCGCGTATCAAATGTATAAAGTATGGGAATTTGAACCAGGTGACGCGAGCCGAGATTTAAGAAGGGGAAGTTTGGTAGAAAAGATCAACGCGGCATCGTGGGTGACTGTATTGGATTTATGGAAATGGTATTTTCGTCGTTCACTACTGATGAATTATCCGAAGCACACCCCATGCGTTATGCCAGTTGGCATGTGCATTATTAAAAAATCGAGGTTTAAGTTTCTTTGTGCTTATGATGAATATAATTTAACGACTCGGATTTTGAGGTTGTTAGAGCCGATTGAAGTTCCGCGAATGGTCGATATAGACATTCTGATGGAAACTTGGAAAAACCGTGTGAAGAAAATAGACTTTGTGTTAAAATGGTCGAGTAGGGTTGGGTCGGAAGTCGGACCGACTAAAGGTAAATTAGAGACAGGGGCAAGTCTATTCCGTGTGGACGTAATGTAGATATAGTGAAATTCATTGCATGAGCTACTGAGGCTTGTTAATTATATTCCCAATTAAAGTGTTTCCTCAATAACTAACGTAATGGAAGACAATACCATGACTTGTGAATAACCTGTTATGATGGTTGTGATAATGCTTGCTGATAGCCATAATTTAATTGAATTTAAAAGGTCTTAGTTTAAACTTCTTAATTTAAAATTTGGTTTTATGTTTTTTGCAAAGCTTGGAATTTATAAATGTTTATTTTGTTTATTTAAAATCGATGGAAACAACGTTGGAATAAGTAGATTGGAATAAGTAGTTTGTGGATTTTTCTATTAATTATTATATATATGTAAATTACTGTTTTATTTATATGTGTGTATGTGTATCTGTGTACATTGTGGAAGAAAATAGATGTTAGTGAAAATCTCTGATGCCTCTTAGTCAACCGTAGGCCAACAGATGTTTACTTCTGTAGTCAGGCGCGATTAAGTGTAGATGGTTATTAAGGCCTCATAGGACTCTTAAATTTAATTTTTTCGATTTTTGAAAAAATATATGTTAAAGCTCAACGTTTCTGAGCTGTTTGAAACCAAAATTTTGTTGATACTGTAAAAACTTCCAAAGTTATTGAGAAATAACTAGTAACACGTAAACAAAAACTTGCATCTGCCACGCCCACTTTTGACATCTGTCAGAACACATTCCAAACATTTTAATATTTTGCCGATTAGTTTTATTAAAAGAGCCACACCTAATATCAAATTGATTTCGGGAGTAGCATAACTACAACTCAACTTTTAACTTCGTTTAATCCAAGCGGGATTGTTTATTTACATTTTGATTTTGGATTAGCATTATTTTTCATTTGTTATTGAAAGCTTTTAAACATGGATGTTCCATTGAAAAAACTTCATCCGGAGACCAAAGAAGAAAAGATTTCAAGGAAACATGTATCGGAAGAAATCTCTGTCTGAAAAAAAAGTATTATTTCTTTTGAAAATGTTTCGCCAAACAAAAGTTCATCGGCGAAAAAATTGCCAAGTGCACACAAGATTTCAGAAGCTTACGAAAATGATGTTTCAGTTGAGTTTCAAGGTTATAGACTAATTGACATTAGTTTATTATTTTCAAAAATTGAAAAGTTACTTTGTTGCTCTGTGTGTTATGGCAAAATAAAAAATGAGTGAAAAACCCACTGTAGGATTATTTTCCATATTTCAGTTCACATGCAGAAAATGTAGCATTGAAAAAAACTTAATTCCTGTGAATTGATTGGTATAAAAATATATCTGAAATCAACAGATGGTCTGTTTTAGTCATGCGCTATAGGCCGAGGATTGTCTTCGCTCGAGACGTTTTGTTCTCTTATGTGTTTGCCAAATCCAGTGTCTTAGAAAGCTACGACAGAATAAATGCAAAGATAGCTGATATAAGTGAAGCGCTTGCAAATGCATCGATGAAGAAAGCTGCTGCTGAGGAAAAAATTATTGATGTGGCACCGTAAATTCTGTTGTAGTTAGCGGTGATAGGACCTGGAAGACCCGTGGGCATACTTCACTTATTGGAATCTGTGCATTGATTGGAGCTGACTGGGGAAAGTTCTCGACATGGAAGTCATGTCCTCTTATTGCAAAAGGATGCGACTCCGATAAAGGGCCAAAGCTTGGACCAAAATATAGTGCTTTTTTAGCTAAACATCACATTTTCTGCAGAAAAAACCATAGCGGATCTGCTGGAAAATGGAAGTTTGCGGATTGCAGAAAATTTTTTCTCCGATCAGAACAAAAACATGGATTAAAGTATCAGCGATACATAGGTGATGGTGACTCAAAGACATTTTTGTCTATTGCTGAAAAAGAACCATATGGGGATAGTGTTCCCATTGTAAAAAAATAGAGTGTGGTGGCCATGTCTAAAAGCAAATGGGTAACCGCTTGCGGAAGCTGAAAGCTTTACGGGGAAAAGAAGGTTTCCGATGGGAAAACAATTGGTGGGAAAGGTCGCCTAACCGATGCTATTATAAGAAAATTGACGACTTTTTATGGCAATGCTATTCGTGCCAACTCCCATAATGTGAATGAGATGAGGCAAGCTGTCTAGCTGTGTGGGCTCATACATCCAGCACAGATGATGAGCCGAAACATTGGTTTTACCCAGAAGGCAAAAATAGCTGGTGTAAGTACAATGTTTCGGTTCCAACAATACAGTGAATGAATTTTCTCACAAGAACACCTTACCAAAAGCAGTTTCTGAAGTGATTAAACCTGTTTTTAAAGATTAATCACACTTGAAATTGTTAAGAAGGTGTTTAGGGGGGAAAACTCAAAATGCTAATGAGCCATTGAATTTACTGATTTGGAAGTGTGTATAGCCCGAAATTGATTTTATCAGGAATTAATGTCACAAAAATAGCTGCATTTATAGCTGCATGTGAATACAATGATGGAAGTAAGAACAGAATTGATCTGATGCGTGCTTTGAATTTAAAAATAAATAAAACAAATGTTTTGAATTGTGTAAATATTGACAAAGTGCGCAAGTCAACGGCTAAGAGACAAGCTTCTAAAACCTCCTTTTAAGCTCGTAAAGCTAAAAAACTTAAAATACTCAAACAAATTGAGCAATGCAAGCTTTCAGAGGGCAATATTTATGCTGCTGGGACTTTTTAAAGCATACTGGCATGTTTAATTTTTTTTTTTTGTTATTTTTTATCTTTAACTTCATTTTCTCAAAATGAAAAATTTTGCCTTGCGCGCAGAATTTTTCAAAAACTATTTATCATACCAATATGAAATTTCATACATATGTTCAAAATAAGGTTTTTTATAACTTATACAAAAAAATTTAAACAAATTTTTGTATAATTTTTTTTTATTTGTGTTTTTAATTGAATTTTTCATAAAATTTTAAAATTTTCTTCATAATTGTATTTTTAAAAATATTTTTGTTCTCTAAATGCTTTAAAAGTGTGTATAAGTTCAAAAAGGAACATTTTTATATCAAATAAAATTAATTTTGTGAATTTTGATCAATTCTGCTCTTCAGATTTCTGCGCGCTGTAAAATGCTAATTTTCATATTTTTGAAAAATTGACCAAATTTTATTTCTTAATAACTTTTTAATTTTTTTCTCAAATTTTCTAAAAATTTGAGAAATAATGTAAATATATATGATTATCATGTGGTAAAAATTTCAAAATATTCTTTTGTTTTATTGCTAAGTTACACTGGTTAGAAGAAGGATGTTTTCTTCGAGTGCACGGATATCTGTTAAGGGTCCTATGACCCCTTAAGAGATTGGCATTTGACGCCTTTTGTTTAAAATTATAATTTAAAGGTGAAATGTAACTTGGAGAAAAAGAATCCCAGATTCGGATTTTAAGATCTAATTGTGTGAAGTGTACTTTTTTTTTGGAAATTTGATTCATGTATTGTTATTTCTTGATTGTTCTTAATACCGGGATTGTGCTGCCCTGATCAATCTCATTGATAGGACGATCTTTATGTGTGTGATTTCTAAGAACTGAATCCAACTAGGACCAGAGCAGTCCCGTGAAATGGACTTTTTTTAGGGGGGAGGAGTTGTGACATCTTCGATGGGAGTGAACCCCCTTCTTCCAAGTCACAATAGGTTTTATGGTTTTACCAGCTGGTCAAGGACAAGTGCCTCACCCATCGATTGTCCCTGAATGTTTTACGATCAACCAGCTGTGGAATGACCGGTGCACGGGGCCATGGGGCCATTGTTTAAGTGAAGTTTGCAGACGGGTCGGCATAATAGACTTAAGAGTTCGGCGCCCCATTGACAATAGGCGAAGCCTATCTTAAAAATAACCATGTTGTCTTTTTCTAGTGTTATATGAAAGGGAATACTAGAAACCGGTGGCGTGATGGGCCAGTGTGTCCAGCTGCGGACAAAGAACTATGGCGCCTTGGACCAGACAGCTCGGGTGTGTTTTGGCGTGTTATGCGCCAATAGGACGAGGGAGGTCAAGAGAGACTTTGCTGACCGGCGAATAAGAAGTAGCGAGGGGCGTGTTGTGAACACACCCCTGTTGTTTAAAAAGGGTTGTTTTTGAGGACAAGGGGAGAAAAAAGACCGGAAAAAAACCTGGAGAGAGAGAGTAAGAGAGAAGAGACCAGGAGAGAGAGAGAGAAAGAGACCGGAGAAAAGAAAAAATCCCCGAGAGAGAGTGAAAAAGACGATGAACGCCGGTGGCGTTGAGCATGAGTATATGAACTGACCACACCGGCTTGGCATTTAATCTGGATTTATATTACTTCATTTACAAATTGTTAGCAAATAAAGTTTGCTTTTATTTGTATATTAAGCTGTAAAGATTTGTTTATTGATGGATAGCTACTCACGACGTTACAAAAACAAATTGTTTTAACCTCTAAACACCTTTATTTTGTGTATCACTGGATTTCTACACAAAGGACAATCAAAAATGTTTTCAGCGCAAATATGACAAGAAATGAAATGAGAACATGGTTGAAATACGACATTCATTTCGTCATTCATGCATATTTTACAAATTGTATTTTCTTCTCCCGTGTCTTCTCTTTGTCCTGTGTTTCTTGAAGCTGCAACTTCTTGTACTTTTAACGGTGAAAATATTTTGCAAGTTTCTTGAAGTATTTGATTTTTAAGAAGACACGCAGCTTCGTTATTTAATTTCATTCTGATCAAATCCATATATTCACAATGGGGAAAGAATTTTTCGTGCTCTGTTAATGGGTCGTCACTTATTTTCCAATTACCTAAGGATCCATTACAACAGTAGCATGTCACAACATCTAATATACCTGTATAATAAAATCCGCATTTAGCTAATTGTTTAGGATTGAGCATTAAAAGTGGCCAATTTCTATAGGTAACCAGACGATTCTTTTCATCGGCCATACTAGATTTTTTAAATGAATTCTTTGGGCATTGGACATATTTATTCAATTTTGGGTGCTTTATTGCTTTTTTATTAACCGTTTCTAGGGAGTCAATTTCATCTTTCATCTTGTTTAATCTGTTAACCTCGAGTTTAGTAAAGATCAGGAAGTTTAGTATATATTTTATTTAGCTTACAGTGCCTATTTTATGTAACTGACCATTGTTCAAAAACATATTTGACAGATTGTAGGCAGTCACCTTAAGTTGTCCAAGCGTCAAGAGATGTAGCTTCCATTTCCCACAGCAGGCTGGTGGTTAAAAGGGATCTTGTCGATGGTATTTAAAGTAGTGAACACGTTCATCACAATAATCACATTCGATTCTCTTGGGAGCTGCGTATGGAAAACACCTCTCTTGACCAATTCTTTGCAATTGTTTCAAAAATTATCTGGAAAGGAGAGTTGACGATTCTCTTCATGTTGGAAAGCTAAAATCTTATTTTTTTGACAATTTGAGATTTTTACATTTTCAAACTCTATAGATTTTAACCTTTCTAAAAATACCTTACTTTAACCTCTAGGGTATTTAGAAGCCCTTAAAGCGTATTTTTAAATAATCATTGAATTTGGGCCACGCCCATTTTAATGGCGAGAATTGTAAACAAATTACTTTGTTTTTGCTTAAAAGTGTAACGACTGATATAAACCAAAACATGTATCTTTTATTTTAAATTGAGCCTTTTATTTTTTTTATTTCCTAGTCGATTAGAAGTCTTACTGTATACATCAAAATCAATTTATCTCAAAATGTAAATTTTAATGTGTGATGTACCTTTTCTGAGAAACTACTGTTCACAGGAATGTAATTTTTTTATGAATTATTTATAATGATGTCTAATATATACTAAAATCAGCTTTTTGTAAAAAACTCAAAAATGTAACTTTTAGAAATTTTTTGATCTGAAAAATGGGTCAAATCATTTCTAGATAGCCCACGGTTGAAAAAAATTCCGAATAGCATAATCTGTTATAGAAGGCTTGAGTGGTCCAAATGTGAATAATCAGTTGGGGTGTTTGCATTTTCAACATGGGAAATTTAATAATGAATTGTTCAATCACTATATTTAACCAAGCCTCGGGAGGTAAAACATGTTCTATGCCTGCATCTCCATGTTCCTGATTATAGAGGAATCCCTTCTCCGGTCCGCATAAACTCAATCTTTCCAATACTGTAGTCTTGATTACAACCCTGCATTTCGATTCGAGTCCCAACAGAACAATTAAGAACGTACTGGGTCAAAAAATCAGCAAAGTTTTGGGAATGGACTAGAACCAAATAAAATGAATCATTTAATTTCCTGTAAATAGGAATCATTTCTCTGTAATATGTAACATCAAATAATTTGCACAAAATAACCAAGTTGTTGAAGGTTCACCTAACTGCTATATATTACTGGGAAAAAGAAAAAAAATTTTAAATTAATATTTTAAATATTACTGGGGAAAAGAAAATTTTGAAATCAATATTTTAAATATATTACTGGGGGGATTTTAAATTAATAATTGATAATTATTCTGACTAAAAACCAATGTTTCTGGTCATTGAGTTATTCCTGTCTTTTCAACATGTTTCCAATTTACGAGGAGGGCCAAGATTACTTTTTTTTGCTACCACATTGTGTTTTTACAGATTTTGTTCGTGATAATACACTCTGTCGCAAAAAAATATATGCACCCAGAAGAAATTGAGCTACATTCACGAAATTTGGTATGCATGTAGTGTATATGAAAATAAACAAATTATTAAAAATTCAGAACAAAATATCATTTTATTAAGCGGTTACAGCTTGCAAAAGGTTAAAAATCAGTAAGTAGTAAAGCCACCTCTGGCAGCTATACAAGCCGAAATTCGGCGTGGCATCGATTCAATTAGATCACTTATGACCCCCTGTGGAAGATCCTGCCATAGTCTTTGCATCTGCGCAGTTAATTCTCCTGTATCTCGGGACGGCTGCAGTTGCCTTCCCAGCGCGTCCAGACATGCTCTATTGGCGAAAGATCTGGTGACCTGGCAGGCCATGGTAGGACGTCATATCCTTGAAGACATTGTTGGGAGAGTCGCGCAGTATGTGGACGAGCATTATCCTGTTGATAAATGGCACCTGGGCGACTTGATAGCATGGGTAGCACAATCGGCGGTAAAATATCGTGCACGTATCTGCGAGCTGTCAAAGTGCCTTGAAGGACCACTAAAGATGATCGTGTGTCCCAAGAAATTGCTCCCCACACTGTCACACCTTGTGAAATTGCTGTATGCCGCTCGACAATAAATGCCGGATCGGACCGCTGGCCGGTGCGCCTCCAGACACGTGTGCGGTGGTCATCAGCACTGAGACTGAATCGGGATTCATCACTGAAGATGACACGTCTCCAGTCTGTCACACTCCAAGTTGCCCGAGGTCGGCAAAAATCCAGTCGACACTGCCTATGATGTGGGGTCAGTGGTAAGCGTCTTAGCGGACGTCGGCTCCTCAAGCCAACTTCGGTCAGTCGTCTCCTTATGGTTTCTCTTGATGGCACTGGATGTCTGGAAGGAGGTAAGTGGCGTTGAATCGATGCTAGCGACGTTGTTGGTGCCGAAGTGGCCACTCTTCTGATTGCACGATCCTCGCGATCATTTGTGTTCCTGGGACGTCCTGACCCTCCGCGACGGTACACTCTACCTTCTGTGATCCACTGTTGCCAACACCGAGCAACTACCATATCGCTCCGACCGAGGTGGCGGCCGATACGTCTATTCGACCAACCTGCTTCTCTGAGGCCTATTATACGGCCCCTATCAAAGTCCGTCAGCTGCTCGTACTGCCGCCGGTTACGTCTTAGAGGCATCCTAAGTCTCAATATCATCTATCAAAGTCATCAGATTCGTTTGGATAGCCGTACGGCGCTCGTACTCATGCTTTTAAACTCTCCCAGTTGCGCAACTTATATGCGCATAGCACACTTAGCCTTGTCTCATTGGCTTCGAAATTTTAATCATTTGCATATCTCTTACCAGACTACATTCTTGCCGAGTTTCGTGATTGTAGCTTGATTTCTTCTGGGTGCATATATTTTTTTGCGACAGAGTGTATTTTGGACTGTCCAGTTGGAACCAAAGTAGAAGTACTTGGATTTACTTGGAAAAAAGACTTTGTTAACTGTCAATTTATTCGAACCAATAATGGATTTCTATTTAATCTAGAAAAAAACTGTGAAGCAAGTAAACTCCTAGTTTGGGATTATGCTTATCCAGAGAAATCGTGGTTGTTAAATCCTCAAATTTTTTTCAGATTTGTAGAAACTGGATTCTTTTTTAATCCATGGTTTCATTTGATAACATCGAAAGCCTATGTTCTCGTTGGATCACGACGTTTCATGAAAAGAAGGATTGAATTGGAACCCAACCTCTTTTTCAACAAGAATGGAATTCTAACCAAGAAAGAAAGAATTGTAACCAAATTGAGTGATTTACTATTGTGACATTGTCCTTAATAAACATATTTGTAAAACGTCAATAAGAGTTTATTTTAAAATTCATGTGATAGGAAATATACAAACTTGCCTAGAATATCAACCTGGGATAAAGAAACTCTACACTACACGAGTAAATTATTTCTTGACATTATAAAATATACCATATTTTATATAATCTTTTTTTTATAATTTCTCTTGTCTCATTGCATATCATTAAGTGAACTTAAAAAGAAATTTTTTATTTTAATTTTGCTTTAAAATTGTTTTCCTCAATAAAAAATGTTTTTTCTTCAAAATTATATCTTTTTTTAGTCATCATAGAAATAATATGTAAAAAAATAAAGACACATTGGGACATTTTTCCAAAAGAAAGGGAAAAAAACTAGCGAATGTGACCTTGAAAGATTACGTCATTGCTGATGGCCAAGTGGGAAAAAAGAACTTTGATAGCAAAAATGAGTTGTCTCAGATACAAAAATTTTTTACATTTTCTTATGGTTTATAGTATTGTACCACAGTTTTATTCCCAATTTTGAAGCTTCAAATTGTTTATAGAGTCCTTCAAATTTTACAATATCCTCTAAGTGTTCCAATTTTCGTCTGTAAGACGATGTTTGTGAGGCATTTTTTTCGCAAAGCTGAGATGATATTTTTTCTAATTCATTTATTAAAATGTCTAACGAAGGAACCAGTATTGCAAGTGTTTTCAATAAAAACGAACAGTTGCCGCAAAACCATAATTATTTATTTAGATTTTTGACGAGTCAATAAATAAAACTTATTTGTTTTTTAGAGAGGGGTAAAAAAAGTGTATATTATAAAAAGATCAAATTTTTTATGAATAAAAAAATATAACTTTAAACGCAAGAATTGAAAGAGAGATTATAAATTTTTTTTTATTTCACTTGACTACACATAGAAATTTATCCCATTTAAAGCAATCTTGAAATTCAAATTTTGTTTCCAATTTACTGCTTATGAAGCCAAACTTTAATATCATATCAAATATTGCTTAGTTAAAAAGCTTATATTAAAAATCTTAGCTGAAAAACTTTAAAAAAATTATTATGTTAATAGAAATGTGTAACAAAGAGTTAAAAAAAATTTTTTTGATTATAATCAAGCAAACAACAAACTTTGAAGACAATAAAATATATTTTATTTTCAAATATTCTTTATTAATACATATAGTAGTAATGAACTTAAAAAATTTAATAAGTTTATAGGAATACAATGAAAATTTAGTTTAAAATTACAATACAATAAAGTAACAAACTTTAAAGACAGTAAAATATAGTTTATTTTTAAATATTTTTAATACATATATTAGTAATGAACAAAAAAAATTATTCTCATTTGCAGAAAAATTTAAATTAAGGTTTTGTCGATTCAGTTAAATTCCAACATTTTTTTGTTTTCTATAGCTTTTTTTTACATTAATCTCATTTAAAGATTGTTCAAAAGATTCAACAATTAGCTTATCATTTTCTTGTATGTAATTTTCTGCCCAAAGTTCGTCTTCATTTTCTTCTTTTATGAATTTAGCAAGTACATAAGCAATTTTTCTACAACAAGTTTCAGAGTTGCCTTTTTTGAGGGTTGATAAAAAATGTACCATCTGATTTGATGTGGGGTGTGCAGCAAGGTGATGGATTGATAAAAATGTACCATCAAATTTGATGTGGGGTGTGCAACAAGGTGATGGGTTGATAAGAAGTGATGCACTCTGTAATAAAGGAGTAAAGAGATGAAATGGGACTATTGCACCTATAGCAAGAAACATTGTAAATAAAGAATAAGAAACAAAAAAATTTTGTGTGAAAAATTTTTTAAATGAAAAAGGAAAACGACAGTTAAAACTGTCCTTTACAAGTAAAAAAAAAAAAATTTTTTAATATTATATATAATATATACATATATATATTTTATATATATATATATATATATATATATATATATATATATATATATATATATATATTAAAAACATTGTAAATAAAGAATAAGCTTGTAAATACTTGTAAAGGACAGTTTTAACTGTCGTTTTCTTTTTCATTTAAAAAATTTTTCACACAAAATTTTTTTGTTTCTTATTTTTTATTTACAATGTTTTTAATATATATACATATATATAGGTATATAATATATATATATATATATATATATATATATATATATATATATATATATATATATATATATATATATGTTAGTTCTGTTATTGAACAGCGCCCTCTAGCGGCTTGTAAAGAAAAACGTCAGTGTATGTGTAACAATCACTCCGAGAGGTTGTGTACGGAGTAGAGAGAGAGATTAAAAATATTACAGTGCGTGTGTTTACTGTGTGTGTGTGTTGAGTCAATTCATGGTCAGCCTCACCGGAGGAAAACGACCTTATGGATATGAGAATTTGTGAAACCGTGGATTATCAAAATTCACAGTGAAAAAAAAATATATAAGTGATTGCCAAAGTGTGAATAGAGAACGATTGCGAAACTTTAGCGAGCAGTGTGAAACAGCGATCTGAGGAGGTAGGTGCAATTAATTGATCCTTCTATTAGTGTCCTTAATTCATAAATATGTCTTTAAATAAATTAGGGAAAGACGAGTTAAAAATCGTTGCGGAAGAGTTAAATTTAACTGTACCAGAAGGAGCAAAAATCGCTGGCTTAAAAAACTTAATTGTAAATAGTGACGTTTACAAAAATGATAAAGAGTTAGTTCAATCTGCAATCGATTATGCTTTGGCGGAAATTAAAAATAAGAGATTGGATAGTGAAACTAAATTAGAATTTGAATGAATTAAATTAGCGCAATTGCAAAAACAATTAGAGCTTGCAAATATCCAGAAGAATTTACCTCAAAATCCCGATATTCAAAATCCGAGCGTTTTTGAAACTGCCGCCAATTGTAATGTTGAGACTTTGTTAAAGTCCGTGAAAACTTTAACAATACCCGTACCTTCAAGAGTGGAATCATATAATTTATTTTTCCAGTCGCTCGAAAAAGCATTCAAAATAAAAGAGGTTCCCGAACAATTTAAAGGCAAAATTCTTTTAAATATTCTAGGTGAAAGAGTTAATAATTTACTTGTTCATGTTTCCGAAGAAGAGTTAAATAATTATAGTAAGCTTAAAGATTTAGTATTAAAAGAATTTTCTCCCACACCACAAGAATACTATAATAGATTTCAGAAAGCGCAAAAATTAAGTTCAGAGAGTTATGTGCAATTTGCATCACGATTATGCGCGACATTTGAGTATTATTGTCAGCTGCGCAATGTGAATGATTTTAAATCATTGTGTGAGTTAATTGTATCGGATAAAATAATGAACACACTCGACAGAGAATTATTGTCTCACATGAGTATAAAACAGGGAGAGAAATATTTTAAACCACAAGAGTTAGGGCGTGAGTGCGATATATATTTGTCATCGAAACGCAAAATTAAGAATGAGATATTTTCTAAGCCCTTTTGCTAAAATTCCAAGTGTTTTAATTGTAATAAACAAAACAAATTTAATGCTAAAATACCGCGAGATGCATCGAATGTATTTTTTTCCGAGTTAAAAAATGATAAATGTGTATTGTGTAAAAATAATGTCCATGCCTTACAATTTTGCCCACAATTTAAAATGTTTTCTGTAAACGAAAGAGTAGAATTTGTTAAAAATAATAGACTTTGTTTTAAATGTTTTTCACCTCAATGCAGCGTTAGTAGATGTAGATAAAAAAATTGTTTCTGCTCGAAACCGCATAACAAACTATTACATTACCCCAGAGAAAGGAAAGGAAATTCCTTCTTCCCCCTTGAGACGATGACAGAGGTTAACCAGGAACCCCGATTCGCCTTGAGTGTAAATGCTGAATCTTTCGTTCCGAAAGAAGACGAAACACAGATCGTGGCAACGGCGTGTTTTAAAAACAAATGCCTTTTGAGTACTGCTTTAATTCTAGTGAAAGATAAATATTCAGAATGGCAGACATTTAGAGCTTTTTAGACTCGGGAAGTGAAACTCGTCTAATTTCAAATGAGTGCGCGAATAAATTACGACTTAAGACCGAAAGAATAAATACATTAATCTCGTGTTTAAATGATGCTTCTATGGTTGTAAATGGGTGTGTTAAAGTGGCGATTTCTAATCAAAATAAATCTTTCGAAAGGGAATTGGATATGCTCGTAGTTAAAAAAGTCACTGATTTTATTCCGCAGAAAGCGTTAGAAATAAATTCTGATTTTTATAATTTTGTGGAATTAGCGGATTCTAAATTTAATGTTCCCGACAAAATTGATTTATTATTAGGTGCAAATATATTTTATGAGTTATTGAAACCGGAAAGAATTAAAATAAAAGATTCGCAATTATTGTTAGTCAACAGCGTATTTGGTTATATAGTAACGGGTAATTTAGATTCAATAAATGAAACTAAGGTTCACTGTGGTTTGATTCGTGATGATGACTTGAATAAAAATTTAGAAAAATTTTGGAAATTAGAGGAGATTGAGGAACCAATAGTTAAAAATAAAGAAAGGCTAATTTGTGAGGAACATTACACGAATACTCATTTTAGAACTAACGAAGGTAAATATGTAGTATCTATGCCCTTAAAAAAGGAACCCTCGTGTTTGGGTAATTCGAAAGACATAGCCCTCAAACGACTTGGATCGCTGTGGAATCGCTTAGCTAGAGATAAAAATTATTTAAATTTATATCGTGAATTTTTAAGAGATTATGAAAGACTGGGTCACATGAAGGAAGTGACTAATGAAACTGAACCAAAAATCGCATACTACGCTACCCATCATGGAATTTATCGTCCAGAAAAGTCCACAACAAAACTTAGATTTGTCTTTAACTGTTCTTCGTTAACTGATAATGGAATATCTTTAAATGACATTCAATATAATGGAGGAGTGATACAAGAGGACTTATATGCGCAAATGCTCAGGTTCAGAACTTACACGTATGCATTTACAGCAGACATTAAAATGATGTATCGAACTATAATTAACCCTAAACAGCGTAATCTGCAGAGAATCGTTTGGTGTGAAAGTGAACATGAATCACCCAAAATTTACAAACTTTCGACTGTTACCTATGGCACTGTAAGTGCTCCCTACTTAGCACAGAGAACTTTAACCCAATTGTCGATGGATGAAGAGGCTAACTTCCCTATAGCAGCTTCCGTTTTACGGAACAATTTGTATATGGACGATGTCCTTTGTGGTGCTGCAACGTTAGAGGAGGCAATTGTTCTCAGACAACAATTAAAAGGAATTTTGAAAAGTGCTGGAATGGAGTTGCATAAACTTTGCGCCAATCACGAGAAATTGTCACCGGATCTAGAACAGAATTACAATTTTGCAACTTTAACAGAGACGAAAACGTTAGGAGTGTCGTGGAAGCCGAACCTAGATTGCTTTTTGATTAAAGTGAAAGTCTGTTTGAACAGTTCTTATACTAAAAGAGACGTCTTGTCTACTATTGCCAAGATCTTTGATCCTGTTGGACTGATGGCACCAGTAATTTCCAAAGCAAAGATTTTCCTCCAGCGTTTGTGGAGAAGCAAATTGGAATGGAATGACCTTCTGCCAGTTGAAGAATATCGAGAATGGCAACAATTCCTAGTATCTTTAGAGAATATCAACAATATAGAGATACCAAGGCGTATTCTTGTCGCTTTTCCAGAAGTTATTGAGATCCATGGCTTTGCTGATGCCTCAGAGCGGTGCTACGGGGCAGCAGTTTACTGCAAATCTAAAAATTTGAAGAGTGAAACTTTAGTTCGGTTAATCACAAGCAAATCGAGAGTAGCGCCTATTAAAAGCCTGACAATTCCCAGACTTGAATTGTGTGCTGCAGTGCTATTGGCAAAACTGGTGAAAAGAGTTGTAGCTGCTTTACAACTAGAAACTGCTGAAGTATATCTTTGGTCTAATTCGATGATCGTCTTGGCGTGGCTTCGAAAGGAACCGATGGACTTAAAGACCTTTGTTCAAAATAGGGTTGCCAAGATACAAGAACTCTATCCTAATCAGTTATGGAGACACGTAACATCTGATCAAAATCCTGCAGACTTAGTCTCCCGGGGAGTCGATCCTGATAAACTTTTGCAACAAAACGTATGGTTTAATGGACCAACATTTCTTTCAGGTGATGAGGACTATCCAAATCGATTTATAAACTGTAGAGAGAAACTAGATGAATATAATTCAGAACTGAAAAACTGTGTTAATGAACAAATTGAAAACTTTCAATCGGTGCTTAATATTCATGTTAATGATTTTTTTAAACGACCTTCTTAATCTAAGCAATAATTATATAACTATTTTACGTGTATTAAGTTTTATTTTCAGGTTCGTGGAAAATTTAAAGGGAATAAATAAAGTGGCTGGTCCACTCACAAGAAAAGAATTTGAGAAAGCTGAAACATATCTGGTAAAAAAGGTGCAAGAGCAAGAATTTTCCAGTGATTTTAACCATCTTAAAAGTAAGGGAAGTGTGCTACCAAACAGTAAGTTAAAGACATTGAATCCCTTTTTAGATGACAACGGTGTCTTAAGAGTAGGAGGACGATTGTGTAACTTAGAGTTAAGTTTCGATAAAAAGCACCAGATAATTTTACAAAAATAATAGATTAACTTTAATAATAATAGAATATTTTCATAAGAAATATTTACATGTGGCAACTGTATCTTTACTGAATCATATTCGGGAAAAATTTTGGCCGTTGAATGGTAGGTCAATGTGCAGAAAAATTGTATATAAATGTATTGTATGCTTTAAAGCGAAACCAATTGTGTCAACTCAAATTATGGGTAATTTGCCAAAAGAGAGACTTATTACTGATTATCCATTTAATTGTTCAGGAGTAGATTTCTGTGGTCCTTTTTTCATTAAAAATAAAGGACAACGTAAAGGAAATTTGTTTAAAGTGTATATTTGTATTTTTGTGTGTTTTGTGTTTAAAGCGGTACATATTGAGTTAGTATCAGATTTAACATCGCAAGCATTCATTGCCGCGTTGAAAAGGTTTATGGCTCGAAGAGGCAAATGTGCAAAACTGTTTTCGGACAATGGTAAAAATTTCGTCGGAGCTAGCAATGAAATTAAAAAACTCCTTGAAATAGTCAGAAAACCAGACGAAAAATTAGCTAATTACTTAGCAGCAGAAGGAATAGAGTGGAAATTTATTCCTGCGAGGTCGCCCAATTTTGGAGGTCTTTGGGAAGCGGCCATAAAGTCATGTAAATATCACTTAAGGCACCCGACTAGGTTCGAAGACCAATTTTTTCAAAATTGATTATCAGAAGAATTTTATTATTTTAAAGAACATAAATAGGCCTAAAGAGTTATAATTATGAAATAAATACCATGCATCACCTCTGTTTCTGAAAAAAAAAATTATTTTAATAAAATTTTTAAAAAAATTTCAATTTCAGGAAAAACAGCGTAAAAAAATATATATTGGACATAATGTAATTTTAATTGCATTGATACATTTATTTATCCACCTGAAGTGTCGCAAACCGCAGGTTAAAAAATATTTTCAAAAATAAATATTTAATAAGCATTCGAACTTCACGTTAATGATTTTTCGTCAAAATTACTCTTTATTCTATGCTAAAAAGGACTATAAAATGTTTTCAAGTGTATGTATCTTAAAAACTGCGGTTTGCTACACTCTCAAGGGCTTATAACATAAGTGTTGCAAATTTCATTAAATTTTATATAATTGTTCTGGAGATATCCCAGTTTTCGTGCAAAAATTATCGTAAAAATTTCATTTTTCAAAAAAACACATTTAAAAAATATACTTATAAGTTACATAAAGTAAATATTAAAAACAACTTAAAATTCTCAGTTTTATAGGTAATTCCTTCTTCTTCCTCAATTTTTATGTTTCTTTTTTTTTTCGAATGGCCCTAAGTTTTCTTCTGCAGGTTTTTTGCTGTTGGCAGTGAGTGACGTTTTGAGTCTGCAATACGCTCATTATCGAAGATTTTTTGTCCCCGTATAGTATAATACCCCGAAACAATACCCATTTCATTTAATATGGATATTAATCCCTGAAAGCCATTATTAAACTGCACAACAGCAATATATGCTCCTAAACGCAATGTTTGATGCTCAACGAAAACTTCTTTTGGTAATATCTGCCACAAAATTGCATTAAAACTTTCGTTCGGATTCTGAGTTTTTCCGTGTAAACATTTTTTTAAAAGATTTCTGTCTCACACAAATCCATATAAACAGGTTTTTTCGTGTTAACAATATTTTGTGGCAGACCCAAAGATTTATCCTGGTACACAATATTTGAAGCTTTAGCCCGTTGAAATTTACACCAACTTTCATCTCCGACAGGGCACTGTCCATGTTTTGGCTGATGTTTTGATGAGCAACAATGAAAAAAGGCAGCAATAACAGCAGACTGCATTTTTTCCAAATTCCCAATATTGCTTCGAATAGCAATCCCATAGTAATTTTGTAACTTATTAATTAAACCATCAGTTAATTGACCTTTCCCCCGAGTCCTTTATTTCTGCTTTTCAATTTTCGAAGCCTTGTTCCAACTCTTTTTTGAATATGCCCTATACATTCTAGCTTCGTAACAGAATCTTTCCCGTAAATGTCCTTCATGGCATCAAAAGCTTTGGAATCCCCATCCCCATAATAGTCAGTGTATCGTAACATTCTATGATCTTCCGACCTCTCAAAAATACGATAAGCCCCAACCGGTTCCATGCTGGAGGAAGATCCTTTATGATGATTACACTGCAATTTCACATTTTGTTGTTTCGTCTTTGAATTACATTTTCTACAAAACTGAGATAAAGTTTCAAAGTCAATAATTTTCCCAGTATCAACAGATATTGCACTAACACAACCATTTAGCGAAGAAAAACCACGACGCTGCCAGGTACCATCCACCGAAACACCACAATTTACAATACCATGTATAGATTTTTTAAATTGCCTAATACCTTTTGCTGCGTCATTCATTATTTTTTCTCCAATGGAAATAGCAGCACTGAGGAGTTTTTTTTTTCTTGTTGGCGGAATGCAAGCTTTGAGAGAAAGGGAGGTAGATTCAAAACAGCACAAAGTTTTCTTCCTGCTGAAACACCTCTACCAATCAATCTTAATCCATAAACAAAACGAGAATTAAGTTCATTCATTTTGCTAACTTTTTAGAAGTACAAAATGCCGATATGAAACTGCAATTTTTGCAGTGCAAAGAAAAGTTTGAAGATAATCCAAACCTTGAATCTTCTACAAGATAAAGGCTTCCTGCTGTACACATTTTTGTTGGGCAACACAATAAGGAAAAAATACCAATTAAAATTTCCAGATCAATCAATCTGTTTCCAGTTAAACGTTCTGAAATGTTACTTACCTCATTACTTACCTCATTGCATTGCTGCAGCTTCAGTGAACTGGCGGTCATAATTTCTTCATTAGATGAAGCAGTTTCAGTGCTTGTATTTTGGTTTCCGTGAAACTTTCTTTTACGGGGACGATATGAGCGACATTTACCCATGATTTCAGGTAAAATAAATTAAAGATTAAATTAAAATAATTTAAATTCTAAAAATAAAGCAAAATAGAGAAAAAAAGAATTAAAATAGGCGTGGTAAATCTAACGTCGAATGTAAACAAACACGAAATAGCGATAGTCTTAAAATGCCGTTGCCAATCGTTTGCAACAAAATTATTTGAAATAATTATTAGCAAACTGTGGCTTAGTAAGCAGATAATTAAAATTTGGTTTTTGAAACTTCATTTTAGGGAAATAATAATTAAACACTGCATATGTAGCTCACTTCCGGTCCAGATTACATTACTTCAGGTTTCGTTTTCAACTACTATGACTTAGTTAAATTGCTATAATTAGAGTTCTAATTTACGTAAAATTAAAATAAAGACTGTTTTGGAATCTTAAAGGCTGGGCTTGATTTTACAATCATAAAAAAAAATTCGACCTTTTTGTCAAAAAACACTTTTTCAACCTAGTCGGATACCTTAAAAAGAGTTGTGAATGGAATTAATTTAACGTACGAGGAACTACTTACGGTCACTGTACAAATTGAGGGAATTTTAAATTCTCGACCGCTTTGCCCCCTATCAAACAATGATGATGATTTCCAAGTGTTTACACCAGCTCATTTTTTAATTAATAGGTCTTTAAATTCGCTAGAAGAGCCTAATTTGACAAAATGTAAAGAGAGTAATCTCAAAAAGTGGCAAAAAATAACTAAGATGGTTCAATTAATGTGGAAATTTTGGAGTCGTAATTACTTGAATCAATTACAACAGAGAGGAAAATGGATGTTTGAGAAGAATAACGTTAAAATTGGAGACTTGGTTTTAATAATTGAAGAAAATTTACCAACATATAAATGGGCATTAGGTAGAATCGTAGAATTGTATTATGGCGAAGATAAAAAGGTGCGTGTAGTGAAAATTAAAACTCAGTATAGTACATGTAAAAGAGCCATCTCAAAAATTTGTGTTTTACCAATGGAAGATCCTTAAATATAATTTGAATTTTTCATATAGTGTACCATTGGTGGTGTGTAAATTTACTCATTGTTAGTAAAGTGATTTTGTATTTGTATAAAAAAAAAATTGTTATTTGTGAAATCTTGAATTTATATAATGGTTTATATATGTAATTGTGTTTCTTGAGAATTGTCAAGTGTTGAATGTGTGTAAAGTGTTCTAAATGTAACTAATATGAATGTTAATTTAGTAACAATGATTGCATGGTTAAACCAGTGCAATGTGGGGCGGTATGTTAGCTCTGTTATTGAACAGCGCCCTCTAGCGGCTTGTAAAGAAAAACGTCAGTGTATGTGTAACAATCACTCCGAGAGGTTGTGTACTGAGTAGAGAGAGAGATTAAAAATATTACAGTCCACTGCGTGTGTTTACTGTGTGTGTTGAGTCAATTCAATATATATATATATATAATATATATATATAATATATATATATAATATATATATAATATATATATATATATATATATATATATATATATATATATATATATATATATATATATATATGAAATAACAACATGATGTTGTTTTGATGTAATTGGTATACAAAAACTTTTTTTAATAATGTTTGTTTTCTCGAAAACTTTGATGATGAAAAAAATTTTTTTGGTTTTACCCTACACATCTCCATTCGCTAGGTTGTTGTAGTCCCCACACAATGCATTTAAACTAGTCAAAATTCTTTTGACTCACCATTCTTGGACTAATCTGGGTAAATGCCTCTGAGTTGGATATTCAATTTGTTTTTTGCGCTGTCGTTAAACACCATGCATTCATAGGAATCCCTTTCATTTGAACTCGATGTAAAGAGTATTGGGTATTATATTGAAATGTTTCCAACACTTTTTGCAATCTTTCAATACGGAGGGATCCGCTGGCGTCAACAAACATTGTACATTTCGGTTTGAATCATAGGACGGACGACTAACAAAACACATTAAAAAATTAATTATTGAATAAATAATTATCATTAATTAGTAAAATTTAACATTAATAACAAATATTTAATTAAATTTTAAATACTATATACTTAGAATTATTATCAGTCGAAAAAAATAAAGGGGTTTTTTTTGGGGGGGGTCTGGACCCCAGGACCTTCCCTTGTGTGCGTTACTGTTGTCAACTGTAAATAAAATAAGTTTATTCAATATTAATAATACTCTCAAAAATACGTTTATAAATGAAAAAAGTAACTTTATAGAAAAAAAACAAATTCATATTTGAAAAAAAGCGTTTTCGATTGTAATATAACTAGTTTTATTTTATTGCATTAAGTCATTATACCTTATAAATACATATTTACTTTCCAGTTCATTTAATAAACCCAAAGTAAATGTTTTATCTTTTTCAAAATATTCTATATTAAATGGAACATATGCGCTAAAACCAGGCTTGGTAGATTTAGATAAATTAAAATTTTTTACATCTAAAGTTACAGAAAAATTTGAAAATTCACGATTTAGTTGAGATTGAAGTTGAGTACATAAAACAATATAATCATCATGACTTATTTGGAATTCAGGTAAATGAGAATATACAAATCACCACCTTCTCGAATAGCTGAAATCATAGTAAAACAAAGCATTGGATGAAATTAGGATTTTTAAAACAGGAATCGAATAACATTCAATATACGATTCTACAAAAGTTGAGTTATATTGTTCTTTATAATGAAAATTTAAATCTAATACTAAAGCATGTTCTATGGTTAATGCTAAATCAATCGTATAATGAGTTTTTTCAAGCGTATGTTTTATAAAAAAGTTAGCAAATTTCAAAAAATCTTTTTGCTTAATATTATAAATACCACCTTTCATATTATAAATAATATATGAATCTTGAGGTGCATCTTTAAAATTTGAAATATTAGTGAGATAATGAAATGGTGTAAGAGCCATTCTTAATTATTTATGATTGAAAAACTAATATATAAGTTGATGTATTTTTTTCAACAAATAGGACAGTTTAAAAGTTTATTTAAGCAAGTCTTGCATCAAATAAGATAAGCACAAGGCATTAAAACATAATTTATTTCTTCTAACATTAAAGATTTGAAGTGACATCAATGTATTTTTTTACACATTTAAATGAGTACAGTCCAATTACAAATGTTTCAAAAGATATTTTTTTTATGTAACAAACATCTTAACCAAACAATAAAACATTTTTCTTCACTGAAAAAATTTGAAGGTCATCTTTCAGAAGAAACATTTTGATTTTCAAAGTGACCTTTATATAAATTTTTAACTATATCCCAATTTGTCCAATGTTTGCAAACATTTGCAGCATGTTCAATTTTCCATTTTTGCCTTAATCCTGATTTCCACTAATTACCCAGTTGTTTCTAATAAATCACACAATAATTCTTTTTTGCTTAATTCATCCATAGGTGAAAAATGTTCTGCATGACGTGAATTCAATTTATAATGTGATTCTAATGCAAATTTCCAAACATGAGCTACATTCGAGTTAAATGCTTCTTCATCGTAAATATTAAGATTGAATATTTGCCATGGATAAGGTAGAACTCTGCTTTTATTGCAAAAATAATCTTCTACACTAGCCATTCTTTATTATTAAAATGGAAAGAAGATTAACTTATTTAAAGAAAGATATTTAAACAAAAAATAAATTATTAATTTTTTACTTTCCATTATAAAAAATTAAATGTCGATATTAAGTTTTCAATCTTGATTTTCTTAAATGTAAAAAAAATATAAATAATTTTCTAAGTTATTTCCTTCATTTAACCCTAACCTATTTTTCTCCCACAATATATAAAACTTCAGGTAAAATAATATTTTCTGTTTCTCATCATGTCTTTCATCGATGTAAAGTCAATTATGGATGGAAATGTTAAGTCATGGTCTATATTTTTCACACATGCTAACGTGTTTCAGTTATATTACGATAATATATCTATTAAAATGATTCCAAAAAATATGCCTATTGGTAGAACACAAAAATATACTTATAAATATGCTTTGAAGGATAGTAAGAAAAAAATTATAATTTCCATCATATTATAAGAAAATTAAACATGCATTTTTAAATGAGTGTGTACGTTTTGGCGTGATCGATATTTCGGAAAATGATTCGAATCAAAAACCCGGACGTATGCCAACTAAAGAGCTTGGTAGAACACAAAATATACTTATAAATATGCATTTTCATCTCAGCAAGGAATAAAAATAAATGAATGAAGAAGAAAATTATAATTTGCCATCATATTATAAGAAAATTAAACATGCATTTTTTTGGCGTGAAATGAGTGCAAGAAAATGCAAGAAAAATGGATAATCGTATATTTTGGAAAATGAGCAACCTATATTTAGTTAAACGATTCTTTACGTTTGGAATACAGAGACCCACAACAAATTATGTTCATATTATTGAGATTGGAAATGTAGCTATATCGATATCTTTTATACTTTGGAAGAGTTACTACCAGATACAATTCCTCTTTCGAAAGAACAGGTTACTGAAAAAGGTTACTTTACACAGAGCAATAAACTGTATTATGTGCCAGAAAATGTTTCATATATACTTGTAGCAAGACATATTTGTTTCTTTATGTTAACTTTGCAATTGAAAGAAATGTTATCATTATATGAAATTTATAATATTTCCTCGATTTGCGATGAACTTGTAAATCAAGAAATGACTAGTGAAGAGCCCAAAAATTGTGTTAAACTTGTAAATCAAGAAATGACTAGTGAAGAGCCCGAAATGTATGCATCCGCTATGATTTTGTTGAAGATTTTTATTCTAATGTTATGGAAGAACAACCAATTATTGAAGAAAATATATAAACATTTATTAAAAAAGAAATTTAATAAAGTAACTCATCATAAAAGCTTAACATTAAATTATCAACATTGTAAAAATGTATTTTTAAGTTATCATAATAATAAAATAATCTTAAACTATTATATTGTTAAATAATCTTAAATTATTCACTTCTAACCTAACAAATAGTAAATTATTTAAATTACATGAAAAAGTAATAAACAATAAATTATAATTAAATGGTAATATTCCAAAAGAACAATGTATATCGTCTTTCTTTTTAAAGTATTTTATTTGCAAAAAATAAAATAAAAATAAATAAATAAATACATGGGATGGCCATTTCAAATCTTACTTTTGTAAATGTATCAAAAAAAGAAAAAACATTACTTTGATTAAATTAATTTTTAAAGTATTGAAATTAGAGTAAATATAAAATTCGCAGAAACTTTGAAGAAAAAAATACTTTTATAATTTTTTATTTACTATTAATTGCCTAATCATTAGGTGTTTAAAAATTTAAGTTTTTATGTTGTAAACCTAAAATGAACATTTTAGAAATTCTGAATAATTTGACTTTTTTTCTATGAGAAATCTTTGATTAAGGAGATAATTTTCTTTAATTTTTTTATTGTTTCATTTGATTTGTTATAAATAAATTGCAAAAAGCCATTAATACTCTTTTGTAAATATTTTAAAAAATTAATACTTTTTTGTTGTAAATAAATTGCAAAAAGCCATTAATACTCTTTTGTAAATATTTAAAAAAATTAATACTTTTTTGTTGTAAATAAATTGCAAAAAGCCATTAATACTCTTTTGTAAATATTTTTAAAAATTAATAATTTTTTGTTGTAAATAAATTGCTAAAAGCCATTCATAAGATTTTCAAAGAATTTTATTAGATATTATCAATAAGATAAAAATTGAGATATAATAATTGTACATGATGCATATTGGCTGATAAATTCTCGATTTGTCCTTATAGTATAGTGTTACTTTCAGAGTGTGATTTATATAGCAGAATCATAAAATGCTTTATTTACTTATAGTGTATTCATGTAATGTTAAAATTAAATGTCAATAAATGATTTATATTAAAATGAGTATTGTAACACATGGTTTAATTCGAAGACCAAAATATAGATGGCGGTACTTGTAACAGAAGTGTTCTCGAGCGAAGCTCTGTTTTACCGTCATCAAAAAATGTCCAGTTAATTTATTTCTGAATGTTGGAGGCAGGCATTTTTAAGAAAATTTAAACCTTTTGAAGGGTAATAATTACATAGGAGGTCAGTGTATAAAACATACCAAATATTTGTTTTTATAAGATTATTTCAGATACCCAAAACCTTTAAATGATGTTAAAAGCAATTTTATTTCCATCTCAAAATTCCTAATTATTAAACAAAAACTTTCACATTAACCACTTTAATTAAAAAGCTACATTAATTTTTGAATTTTTGTTTGTAAAAAAAGTGTGCATTTTCTTTGATGTGCAATGTTTTCATAAGAACTTGTTCATAGTATGAGTGGAATTATTTAATCCTTCAAGGAGAAAAAAGTTGTATTTAGCCTGTTTTTATAAAATAATTTTATAGGTATGTGTGTATAAAGATATCTCTTTTGGTAGAGTAAATAATTGTTTGTTTTAATAACAAAAATTAAATGGTTAAGTGAAAGTGTATCAAAACTGAAGATTTTAGAAAAAGAAATTTTCTTTTTAAGTTCTTATCCTCATGAATTTAAGGGAATGTTAATATAAAACAGTTCATTCTAGTGGTTATATCAAAAATTTCACAGTAAAAAATTCAATACACCTTTATGTAGTTATTTAATTTCAAGACACATTACTAATTTTTTACTTCTTGTATGAAAATACTCAATTAGATAAATCAGAAAAAATAACAAAAAATGCAATTTTTTTGTGTACATCCAAAAGAATAAAATAATAACAGTTTCAAATCAATCTCAAAAACTGTATTTGAGAAATTGTATATGGTATGGGCCAAAATTAAATGAAATATCACAAGAATTTTGAAATTTCAGATCTTACACACAAACTGGTAGAATTATAAAATCCACTTCTATACAGGAAACTTTCAGAATTTACATAGAACAAATTAGAATACTGAAATCATGCAACTTATAAAAAGAAGTTGAATAAAAGAAACAAATACATGTACATATAACAATAATAATATATACTCGTATTTTTTGTAAATTATATATATATATATATATATATATATATATATAAACCTTTTTCATGTCCTAAAAATACAATAAACCTTTGTTTATCATAACTATAAAATTACATATTAAGGGAACTAGGACATGCTTGAAAGAGTAAAATGTTAAAATTAAGACCCTTTGTTTATGAGACATATATCTTTTAAAATTTCCAACAGAGCGTTGATTTTTATGTTCTTAAGGGGACTTGGCACCCTTTGAGCAAACTTCTTTATTTACGTATTTAAAAATTATATTTTAACATTTTATACAATGTTTCTATTCAAGAAAATGTTACCAGATGAAAATTTTCATATATTATTCACACAATTTTAAAAATTTAAATTTTTTTGAAGAAAATTGGGAAAATTTTAAAATCCTACTCCTTTTGTAAAAATTAATTTTTTGACCTGAAATTTTTTTATAATATTCTTATGGATGTTCTTAACAACTTTAGGGATCGATTTTAGAATAACTTCATTCGTTTTCGAGAAAAAAAAATAAAATGTTGATATACAGGCTAAAAATCAACGAAAAAGCCAACATGTCTTATATTTTATTTTTTTTTTTAAAAAAAAAAGTATTCAGTTTATATCAAAACGGATCCCTAATTTTATTACATGCTTTATTTTTAACACGCAGGAAAAAAATTGAAGTGATAGGTAAATAATTGTCGAAGGAGTAGCATTTTGAATGCACTAAGGTTTCGAAAAACACAAACTGAGAAAACCACTTTAAAGTTTATAATTCTGAAAAAATAATTATTATAAGCTTAATTAAACTTAAAATACCACTTTGAGATATTAGTTATACGTTTTTCTTTAAAATAATTGCATTTTTATATGTTTTCAACCCACACATTTTTATAAATGATCAACTTTTTGAGAGCACTAATTGCTCAAGAAAAACTTAAAAACATTTTTTTTTCTGTCACGACAGAAATTTTAGCTGTTTTTCTTCTTATAATATTAAAGTATTACATTTGTATGAAAAATATATCAGGAATAAGAACTGAAATTATAAAATTATTAATATAAAATGCCTTAATTTAAAAAATTTTACATGCACACATTTCACAAGGAAGAAAAATTACATTATTGTATTGCCTCGGAAATATTCTGCTTTTAATACTACACATTTTTTTTATAGTTATTATTTCTATTTATAAAATAGATTTTTTTTATCATAACGCATTTTTTAGCTTTTTTTTCTAAAAAGGGTGTGTGGTTGAATTGCCTAATTTGTTTTCAAATGAAGTTTTATTCAACTTCCAACTTTCCGACATGCACAAGTGATATATGAATCGAAAGATAATAATGCAAAGAATAATATTAAATGAAAATAAAAAAAACGTTACTTTTGTGATTTTTAAGGTACCAAGTCTCATCTTAATAAAGATAATTTAATTATTCTGTAGAACTATAAGAATAATTTTTTAGTTCAAAAGTTTTTTTTCCTACTTAATTCAACTAATACATAATTTTTGAAAACTCATAATGTATACTTATGTTTAGGTACCATTTTTTATGTGCAAAATATTTTTACACATGTATAAAACAATACACAATATATATCAAAAGTTTATATAGATCAAACACAGGAGAAACTACACATTTAAAATATGTCAAAAGGGGAGTGGTCAGTTTTAAATGTAAAAAAAACTTTGAAAATTAATATGATTTCTCTCACGGGCAGGTGCTGCAGTTTCAAAAGCTAGAAAAAAATATTCTAAATATATTGCATTTAAAAATGCTTTTAGAGAATTTCGAGAAGAAATAGGATCCATGTTTGAATTTAATAAAAAAGATATAACTAAATTTCTTTTCAAGGATTAGATGGGTTTTTTTATATGGAGAAATATTTCGTTATTACAGTAAATAATTTAATTAAAAAAACACTATAATTAAGGATTATTATTCACCACTAATAGTGTATTTAGCACATTTAAATTTCTTATATTATCAGGATAATCTGATGTTTTCAATACATTAGCAACAAATCGTTTGGATTCAACATGTGTTTTCATGCGTTTTACTTGAAATGAGTTTTTTTTTCCGAAACTCTCAAACCAGGGACAGCGATTGCTCAAAAAATTTTGAAAATAATTTGCTGAATTTTTTTTTTTTTTGTGAATGTTTCGTATAACACAGTAGAAGTGTTTTAATCTTCAGATTTATCAATCACTGTTTTATTTCAAAATTTACAATAATTTATGTGAATATAATCACTGTTTTTTAAGCAATTTCATATAATCACTATGATAGCGTGCTCTAATTTTTGTAAAAATTAAACTATCTATTATCCTGAAGGTCATTTCAAACATGAATAACACGAAGTAACACATTAAAACTGAAAATTTGTTTAAAACATTTTTGTACAGAGCGGGCCCCGTTTATGTAATTTTTTGTACATTTTAATAATAAATTTTTTTCTGTTTTCAATTTTACAATTTTTAGCATACTAAATAAATTTAAAAATTACAAAAAAATCCCCATATCTTTATTTTTTCAAAAAAAGTTCTCGCAAGTATTCGGATACTTTAATTCGCTGAAAATGTTTTCAATACAGTAAAGGATTATTCTACTTCATAATTAAAAAAATAAATTTTTTAAAATATGTTTTAAAATTTTTGTTCTTTTTTAAACCAAATATAATGCATGTAATTTATAAAAATTTGTAAAAGTGTCCAAAATATAACGATATTTGTAAAGTAAGTAAGAAAAAATTCCGGCATCTACAAACAAATCTGGATTGCGCTCAAAAAAGCCCACCACAGCATATATCTATGTTTTGTTTGTGAAAAACTCTTTTTGTTTTGGCTACGCAAGGGATTCGCTTCTAATTAATTCCTGTGATCAGAATGCCTATTTTTTTATTTCAGAATAAAACTAAGTTTTGAAGGAAGAGTTTGTTATAAATCTCTCTTTATTTATCTTTTTTTTTTTATGATTTTATTATGCAGATTTGGTAGTAAGAAATTGATCTTTTTTCAAAATTAATGCTTTTATCGGTTCTTGTACTTAAAGTAAATAAACTTTCTCTTTCACACTGCATCATTTGGACAAATTTTCAAAATTTGTTTGTGGTTAGTAGTTAATTATAACACTATAATTTTAATTGAATAGGCAGATATTGCGTTTCAAGTATAAAAATAATTATAACTACTGTACTGTTTTTTTTGGAGTGAGTGAATATTAATCGACCTTCAAGAGTGTTACGAGGAATTATAAATAAAAAAAATCTTTTTTATCAGCTATTAGATTTACATACTTACAATTTAACAAAGGTGTTTTTTTTTTTTTTCTTTTTTGTTTAGCTAAGATATGCAAAAAGCTTTTTTTTGTTTAATTTACAATTCACATAAAATTAACTCATTAAAAACTTCTTTTTCCTTCAATCTGTGTTGTTTAATTTTTCAGTTCACACGTGCGAAGAACGGGTATACTAGCTAGTGTAATATATAAAAGGATACTTCACTTGCATATTACTGATAACGAAATAACATGTCTCTCAATACATTCTCCAAATAAGTTTAAGTTAGGATGAACTGAAGCATATTTAAAAAAATAAAACAAAACCCTTTGTCAATTTTATTGTATATGTATCAATTCACCCCCTTTATTTTGATGTACTCTTAAATACATGCAATGCGTAGATTTATTTTTTTAAATTAATGTAAGGAAAATTAGGGTGGTTTTAAAAAATATATAATAAGCTGTAGTATTTAAGAGAACCAGGGGGACATCATATACTTGAAAATATCAATTTTATTTCTAAAAAATTGTGCATATTTTTATGAATCTAAAAAAGGTGTAATACTTATATGTTTGTTAGTATATAAATTTAATTTGAGAAAAAAGTATTTTTCAAATGAATCAATAGTGGTTTTCTTATTATTCATATAATAGTTTTGTAAGCAATATGAATAAGAACTATTTTTTGGTCTAGTCTTAACAATTAAACCATAGGAAAGTGAAAATTTATTTGTTTGCATTTTTTGTACATATTCTTTAGAAACGAAGAAAACTGCTAAATTAAAAAAATTATTTACATCTTTAAATCCGAAAAAAAAAAATTCCCAATGAAAATTGATGAAATTTTTCAAGATTTAAGGGGACATTGTACGATTTAAACAAAAAATTTAAATTTAAAGATTTTTTTGGTTGCCTCCTATGTGTGTATACTATGTAAAACAGATTTTGTGCTAGAAATTTCATAAAAAATTAGTCATTTAATTTTTTAAGAAAAAAACTGAAAAATTTTGAAGCGATTTTAAAATGCTACTCCTCCCCACCAAAAATTTACGTACATGCATGAAATTTGATTTACAAGTACGTCCAACTATGTATAACAAAAGTTAGTATGAATTTTACGATAAAATTATTGGGGTATTTGTACAATACTTCTTTTTATGAATCCTTATTGAAAATTCTTTAAAAAATTTGCAAATTCTAACCTCAATTATTTTTTTTAAAAAAAAATAAGTATTGCTTTGATTTAAAAATGCATACCAACTTTTGTTAAATGTACTATTAACAAATAGGTGAAAAAAATATTCAAAGCATTAGGCACAATAGAAAAAAGGCCTTAGCATTTTAAATGAAGACAAACGAGTAATTTTACCTTTCTGAGATAAGTTTAAAAATTTTGATTTGCCATAGGGATGCGAATAAAAATGAATGTAAAAGCTATCATAATTCGTTTTTTATGTTTTCAAATTTTGTGAGGCTACAGAAAAATATATAAAGAATAATTTAGGCTAAAAAAATAAGAATTGATTTTTTTTACCGGTTTTTGTCCATTGAATTGCCCGCTTAACCTGTTATTTCATAATTATATTCTTTAGCTGTTGAATAGAATTATCTTGTTATTTGAATATCCCTTTTAAATTGAAGTTAGAAACAAATACGGGAAAGATTACAATTGAACACAAATTCTGAAGGAATAAACCATCAATAATTCATAGTTACTAAAATGTTATTAAAGCTGAATTTAATAACTTTGTACCAAAAAATATACAACTAATTCTAGAAGAGGTAATACAAAAAAATTTTTATTTACAAAAATTCTACAGTACAAGTATGCAATTTTACAAATTTTATTAAATGAGGTGGGACATAACATTTTTTAGGTAAATATCTACTAGAAATACATTGTAAATTAAGAGTGAAAGTGTATCAAAACTGAAAAAGAAATTTTCTTTTTAAGTTTTTATCCTCATGAATTTAAGGGAATGTAAATACAAAACATTTCATTCTAGTGGTTATATCAAATTTCACAGTAAAAAAAATTCAATACACCTTTATGGAGTTATTTAATTACAAGACATTACTATTTTTTTTAAATCAAGAAAAATAACAAAAACAATTTTTTGTGTACATCCAAAAGAATTACATAGTAATAATTTCAAATCAATCTCGAAAAACTATTAAAATATTGGAAACGTACATGCAGATCATACTAAATATAAATTTATTTACATCCTTCCCTGTACCAGAATAGAATATAATTTTATTGGAAATGAGCACTTGTAAACTTCCGAATCCAATTCATTTTGGTCTCCCCAGATATTTATATTTATTATTTTTTCTGTTGTCCAACGCGCGCAATCCATAACATGAATAAATGGTTCTCTGGCGCATTACATCATCCCCCAAAGTACCTAGTCAGGGATGGCGAACCACTGGCACGCGACATATTTTTGGGCACGCCTTCAATCAAAAATGTTTGCGTTTTAATTCAAAATAACGAAGTTCAGTGTGAAGTATTGCGAACAAACGCGAGTAATCGGTCGCAGTTTTCTGTGAGATATTTTCAGTTGAAAGAATTATCGGAAACGTTCAAGTTTTTTTATGTACCCTGATGTGATTTCATTTAATAAACTGAACTTATCCCAATTCGATTGGTTGGAAACTGAAAATTTTGAAATGCAACCGATTAATTTCCAGTCTTGTTTAATATGAATTCAAAATTTGTTTAAAAAAGTAGAAAGTTGGAATTGATTGAAACAGAAAGTTTAACAAGCAATATAGGTAAAAATGCTGATGAAATTCCGAAAACATGTAATTCAATTCCAGACACATTTAACTGTTTGAGAAAGCCAGGGACGTCTATTTTAACCATATTTTCATCTACCCACGCCAGCGAGTCATTATTTTCAGAGATGAATAGCATTTTAAAAACTCGCTTAGAAACTGTTTGACGGATGACTCCAATTCATCATGCATTTTGTTAAAAGTAACATCTTACAATCCTTATATAAGTTATTTTTCATCTAATCATCAGCAGCTGAAATCAAACTAATGTTACTTTAATTTGAATTACACGTATAACTAAAATATTTACTAGTATAAGGTGCAAAATGTATATTTTTTTGAAATAAATAGAACTTTGAGTTATTAGTACTTAGTTTCATTATTTTCTCAAAAGTCACAAGTCAAAATTATTTGACGGCACGCCTGTACCTCATGAAATATTTCTTTAGAAAAAATGGCACGTGGATTCATAAAGGTTCGCCACCCCTGACCTAGTCGAAAGAGGATATGATATCTAGGAACTGGTTTCCACCTCAACAGGAAAATTAAAAGAGGAATGACGTCACTATAAGGTAGAAAAAATGCTTTTCGCTTCAACTGGAGGAAACTTCAAATCGTTTTCATGAAGGTATTTCCCCCCCAACCTGGCTTTTTAGGTCAAGGTCACTAGCTCCTCATCAGCATCACGGTCCAAAACTTTGCTTTCAGAAAACAACCCGACCTCATCTTTTCGATCTCTTTCTTTTCTTCCTACTTTTCGTTGAACAGGCGCTTTCTTTTGGGCATCCGGTTGATTGATTGAATATTAACGTCGCATTGTTCAGCTACACGAGGGCTTTTGGCGACGGACCACGTAATTTTGAACCATGATCAAGTGACGTGGACGACACCTGAGCTAGCAACCCCCTCTCCAAACTACCACACCACACCAACGGGAGGACGTTTCAGCTCTCGACAGATTTAACGTGTATCACTGTCCTTCACGGCGGGTCTTTTATGGTACTTGGATCGAACTCGTGACAAGCAAGCCACGATCCGATACCTTACCACAGGGCTTCCGCGGCCAGAGCGACATTTACTGTGTTTCTCACTGGCGAGAATGCGTTGAACTTGGATGATGATTGGTGCATAATTCGCTAATGGTCCTCTCCCCTGGTTTCTTCACAAACCTGCAGATGTGGAAGCGATCTCGTCCACAGTAGTATTGCCAAATTGTTGTATTTTCAGTTTCTCTGGCACCAAAGTCCAAACTATCAATAAAGATAACTTACCCCAGCTACAGGTGCACCAAAACTCAGTCTAGTATTGTCCTGAAAAAGTGAAACTCGTTTCGAATCGGGAACGTCACAACTTCCTTCCCCTTTTCTTAGAATTCACACACATAAAGATCGTTCCATCAATGAGATTAATCAGGGCAGCAATCCTGGTATTAAACACAGTAAAAAAAATAAAATTATACATGAATCAAAATTTCAAACAAAAATTGTACACTTTACAATTAGGACTTAAAATCCAAATCTTGGATTCTCTTTCTTAAAGTTACACTTCATCTTTAAATTATAATTTTTAAATAAAATGGGTCAAATGCTAAACTCTTACAAACCTACATTTAATCGCATATGACTACAGAAGTAAACATCTGTTGGTCACTAACATCGAACTTTCTTCCATTATGTACACCGATACATTCACACACATACAAATAAAATAGCAATATAAATATATATAATAATTAATAGGAAAATTTACAAACTACTTAATTCCAACGGTATTTTCAAACGATATTAAATAAACAAAATAAACTAACCTTTAAGAATCCCACGAAAGAATAGGCACACATTCTCATCTTGCCTTTTAAAACTAAAAATCTATTGTAAATGTAAAGATATATATATTTTATCACTTACAAATTACAATAAACATTTAGTTAATTCATATAAATTGTAAATTAAAAATACTATACCTTTAGAAAAATATAAACAAACATTTTTCGACACTACCTCTAAAAATTTGCTTATTAATTTGTATATTTACTTACTATTATATAGTTAATATACATGTCAGGGATTTTACCTAAACAAGAAAAAAAAAAATAATTAACCATCTGTATAAAAAGTCTATGTACACCACCTAACCGAATTGTTTTTTAGAACATAGAAATAATTAAATGAAATGTAAGAGAACCAAGACATCGTACACATTTAAAATATTAATTTTAGTACTAATATGATGTCCATAGAGCGTTCATTTAATTTATCTGTTCTACACCTAGATTCAAGTTCGTTGATAATTAACTTTAAGATAACCAAAAAGTTATTAACAAACACGTTTAATTTTTTTCACCAAAACATAACTTTTTGCTTTTAGGTACATTTTAAAAGAACCATTACTCTATATGGTGTTAAATAATTTTAAATTTCATCATGCTCTATTTTTTAATTTAGCTGTGTCAATTTTTTTTTATTCCGTTATTATTTTCTCAACAAGAAAAACATTACTAAAACAAATTAAAAAGTTTTTAATTAGTAAAAATAAATCTCTATTGTAGAATAAAATAGATTTTACAGGATAAAAAAATATCTTACAAGCAATTACATTTTCTGATAATGATTAGCTGTAATGATAACATATTTTAAATTTTTGTACACAAATTATCATAAAAATTAATTTTTTAAAAACGTATGTCTTAAATGTTTAGGAACAAAAATATATACTTACCATTAAAAATCGTATGCGAAATGAATCGTTGGAGGAAAGTTTTATACAGCTTTATACACCATTTCTTAATGGTGTCAAGAATTGACGTCATTGAAGTGAAAGCAAGAGGAAAACTTTGTATTACAAAGGCAATTTCTTTTTGAGAATGCATGCGTACGTCATCACACGCTATCAAAAAACCAGGAAGTTCAAATTATAATGATTTCCTGGACCTCATTTTGACTGCGTGGAAAACTTAAGTTGGCCTCGACGTCAAGGAATAAATTATTTAATGTAATTGGGACGTGTGCAAAAAAGAAAAAATGAACTTTTTTACACCAAATTTAAATGGTATTCACTTAAATTAAAAGCAACGGAGGTAAAATTTTTAAGTTGAATTATCTGTACATTCATGCACCTGTTAATGTGAAAAAATTCCATTTTTAATAACAATTAAATCTGTATGGTCAATAAACAATCAAATACTATTTTTTATTTTCGAGACATGTTCTTTCCATTAGGTACTTTGCATAAAAACCACTGCATATAGAGTTATAAATTCTTACGGAGTTTTTGCAAACAATCTAAAATGAATTTTTTTAAAAAAAAAAACAAATTTATAAAAATTTAAAAATCTTTTAAATTTAGTGATTCAAATTTCCTTTAGAAAGTTTATTTGAAAATTAATTCATTCATTTTTTAAAAATTTGTGGATCTTATATTATGCCAAAATATTAGCAATACAGATAAAATAGATTGAGAAAAGTGTACCGATAAAGTCATACCATAATTAATTGGATTATTTTGCCTCATTCATTAGTTTTTAAATTGTAAGTTTAAAATTCTAGATTATTTAGAAGTCTTTTTAATTTTTTTATAGAGAGTTTTTAAATACTCGACAATTTACAGAGAAATATTTTTTTTTCCATAGAGAGTACACACAAATATTTTTAGTCTACTTTGAAAATTTTTGATACAATTTGACAAGAACGTTGGAATTAAATTATTCACAGACATTATAAGCGATTACAATTCAAGAAAGCAAATGAAAACTTTTAAAGTTTGCAAATATTGTCAGTCTATCTGGAAACATTTTTCACACAATGTAGCAATAAGTTGGAAGTTATTTATTCCGAAAGCATTATTTCAAACGTATTTGGATTGACATCCATATACGCGATTAAAATTCAATAATTAATCTGTCATTCAAAACTCTGTCTTTTTAAATGCTATGTATTAAATTTTACAGTCTAAACATATAGTGACTAGATGTTTACATTAAAACAATATTAAAACGTACTTACCATTAGACGAAAACATCGAATGCAGGGCGTAGATATTACAACATTCTAAATTAAAAAGGCGGAGGCCAAAGAAATGTGGACCAAGAAAAGCTGGGGGGGGTCTTTGGGAAACTGGGTTATATGTTAACCCTCCGTCCCATGTCTAATGTAAACGTTCCTTACAGTTGAAAGTGGAAGTTACAAGAGCAATATAATAATAAAAAAGTGTTACAGAGATCTTCTGAGTTTCAAAAATAAATGTAAATAGTTCTTGGCTGTAGTAAAAAGTCCCTTGAGGTTTCACATTTTGCACAGAAAGTTCAATGTAGCAAAGTCCATTTATCATTCACGCGACAGTTCACTGGGAGCCGTGCGAAACTTAACCGTGGCTCTAGTCAGGATGATTGATGGGCTGCAGAGGTGACAGGTTCATGCAGGCGAAGAATCCAAAAGTCCAGGAGCAGTTCGTTGCACGTTCGTTGCACGTTTTTATTGGAGTGCATAGTCCTTCCGGACTCTAACCTCCTGTCCTGGAATGTAAGTGACTGTAACAATTTACCAATGCCCATTTTAAAAAGATTATTAATATAAATTTAGAATTAAAAATTGTGTATGACTTTTAAATTAAAATTGAACAAGAAAAATAAGACAAAATAGCTCTTTTAAGAGCTAGTAAATCTGAGCCAATGAGAGCCCAAAGTGGGCGGAGCAGAGCTGGCCAATCGGGTTGCAGCGAAGAACCATGATCAGAAAAGAGCGGGAAAAGATATCTTGAGATGGAAGAATGAACAGTGAGTAAAAGGGAGCATTCCTATTGGCCGAGCCAAAAGTTCAGCTAATTTGGAATAAGTAGTTACAGAAAAGTGGAACCGATCAGAGCGCTTCTACGATTCAACAGAGTTGGATCGCAGAGAACGAAAAGATTGAGAGAGGAATTAAGATAAAACGAAAAATAAGAGAAATTAATCAAAATCCGGGTTGACCAAGACATCTCTTGGTCTTCTAACAGAAAAGTGGGAGTAATAATTTGGAATATCTTGAATAGATGGGCAGTCATGCGCATCTACTGTATTAAAGAAGTTAGTGGAGATTTTACGGATAGTCTGTCTAATAGTAGGAATGTTAAAGTTTCTTCTAAGATCGACATTTCTCATATACCAATGGGCATTGAGAATCTGTCGAATAATTAAATTTGGAGAGCTTTCAAGTAAATTAATATTGGTTCTTGCTGCATGACCCCAGACTGGTGCAGCATACGTTAAGAGAGGTTTTAAGATCAGAGTGTAGATAAGCAGTTTATTACGTCTACTTAAATTAGACTTGCGACAGATAAGGGAGTAGTATTTATGCGTTACATTTTTAAATTTAGTTCTAATTTGTGTGATGTGTTGTCGGAAAGTGAGAGTTTTATCAAGATATACACCAAGATATTTGGTGTGTTGAGACCAGGGGATCCTTTGGTTTTGAAGGGTAATTTCAGGGGGTGGGACTCTTTGCGAGAAGAATACTGCCTCAGTTTTTGTGCTGTTGAGAGCGATTTTCCAAACGGAGAACCAAATCTCAAGGTGAGCGAGGTGTTCGTTTATGTTTTCAACGAGAGTGTTGAGGTTTTTATGTCTACTAAGAATAGCTGTATCATCTGCATACATACAGAGCATAGTGTTAGTACTTTTTAGTATATCGTTTACGTAGAGGTTGAAAAGAACAGGACCTAGAATTGACCCTTGGGCAACTCCGGCACTGATGGATCTAGTTTGAGAATAAGTACGGTTAATTTTTACAGTGAAACTTCTATTACTGATGTAGGAATTTAAAAGTAAGATTAGTGGAGTAGGAATGTTGTAGTTAATTAGTTTGAAGAGTAGGCCAGTATGCCATACTCTGTCAAATGCTTTCTGAATGTCTAGGAAAACTGCAGCTGTGCCCTGACCCATGTTATTTCCTTCTTTGATGTACTCAACAACTCTGAGTAATTGATGAGTAGTGGAGAGACGAGGGCGGAACCCGTGCTGCTCCGGAATGAGGATCTTATTAGTTTCGAGAAAGTCGTTTAGTCTGGTGGAAATGATTTTTTCCGCCAGCTTGCTAAGGATAGGGAGTAAGGAGATAGGTCGGTGGGATTCCGCTAACGTGGGATCTTTCCCAGGTTTGAGAATCGGGACCACCACTGCAGTCTTCCAGGCACTCGGGAAGTATCTGAGGTTAAGCATATTATTAATTATGTTAGTAATTTTGAAAATAGTTATGAGTGGAAGGTGTTTGAGCATTTTGTTAGTAATTCCGTCTCTCCCAGGACATTTACGTACTTTAATCTTTTTAATGTAGAAAATCACTTCCGAAGGAAGAGCGGGAGGTATTTGATCAGTATTGTTAGTATTTGCAGTGAAGTATGCATCAACAGTGTGTGTAATGTATTCGTCTTTGTGTGGGTTCTGAATGTCATTTAATTGAAATTGACTCTCTAACGACTGAGCTATAAGTTCTGTTTTGTGTGTGTCGCTGAGAGCAGTACCGGTAGGGCCATTAAGGGCTGAGATCGGGGCGGCCTTCCTTCTGAACGCTTTGGCGGTTCCCCAAAGGGATCCGTCCTCAGTATCCAGAGAGGTAAGGTGTTCCTCCCATACTTGTTGTCTGTAGAGATTAACTTTTCTTTTAATGGTGTTTTGAAGTCTATTTAAAGTAGTTTTATCTTGTGGGTGTCTAGTGAATTGCCAGATTTTTCTGGCTCGGTTCCTCTCCTTGAAGAGGTGTTTTAGCTCACCCTGCACAAATGGGACTTCCGAATGGGTCACTGGCTTAGAGGCATTTCCATGTGCTGTGAGAATCTCACTAGTGAGTTCTCTAACTTCGTTTTCGATTTCAGAGGTGGAGCGGGCCTTGTGGAGATAGGGATTTTCAGTTTTCGCTAAATTAAGAGTAAATTTGCTCCAAGTTGTATTTAATTGGGGAGGGGGTAATTCAAATTTAGAAGTGCGAGGAAAGTGAAGTTTAATCGGGTTATGATCCGAGCTGAGCTCAGGAATAGAACTGATATTACATGGCCAGTTAAGGTTTTTGATAAGAGCATAATCAATAATAGAAGCTGAATTTAGTCCAAATCTAGTAGGGGTAGGGGGTGCTAGAACATCAATGCTATTTTTAACGATATAGTTGTACAGTCTATTTCCTCTGGTGTCGCTACAGTGGCAACCCCACGAGGTATGCTTTGCATTAAAATCTCCCACAAGTATAGTTTTATTATTGAAGTTAAAAATGGTGTCGAGGGCGGCACCAAGGTTTTTAAAATAATTATTGATAGGCGGGATGTAAATCGAGCCCACAAGAATAGGTTCGTAGTCTATGGGGGTGATAGTGATCAGAGTTCCCTCGACACCTGTAAGGAGGGGAGGGGTGGGGACATGATAGTGGGAAATAAAATTTTTAATTAGGATCGCAGTTCCACCTCTGCCGGGGGCTGGGTGGGTCCTGTCGTTCCTGTAACAAGTATAATTAGGAATTTTAAAAGAATGCTCTGGTCTCAGATGTGTTTCTTGTATGAGAAAAATATCAGGGGAGTGCTTATCAATGAAATCGCGTATCTCAACAATACGCGATCCCACTCCGTCCGCGTTCCAGGAGAAGATTGAGAGTCCGAAAAAAGACTTATCCATCATGAACAGTTAGAGATGAGAGGGAGGAGCAAACTCCTTTAAGCAGACAGTTGAGTTTGTCTGCTGGATTTGTGCAGTTAAAGGATTTTTCCATTTCGCTCAAGAGCGATGGGAAAAGATTAAAAATAGCTTGCATTTCTAAAATAGCTTGGAGAAAACCAAACTCATTTGTTCCATTTTGATTATTATTAACTGTTACTTTTTTACTATTTTTATTTTTATCATTATTATTGGTTTGATTAGATTCAATGTTCTGGTTAGACGCCGAGGAGGCATTCCCTCGTGTCGCCATCTGTTGGCTTTTATTGGGGTTTAAAACTTGCGCGAAGCTTAAACCGGGGATAACTTGAGAAATTTTGTTGGTTTCATTTCGTTTACGGTTTTCTGCGGCGGTTTTCCCTGCACCCTTTCTGGGTTTAGGGAAGAGAGGACATTCGGTGGAAGAGGCCATGTGGCCATTGGTATTGCAATTAATGCACAGTGGGTTTTCAATTTTTTCTTTAATACTGCATTCACCTGTCCTGTGATTTTCACCACATTTCAGGCAACGCGTTTTCATGAAGCAATTTTGGCTCGCATGATGAAAGTTGTTGCAGTTGTAACACTGGGTTACTCGGTTACTTTTACGGAAGGGGTCAAGTTTGATCTGCATGTAGAGAACACTCCGTATTTGATAAATGTCGTTGACATTATCGTCACGGGTGATCTCTATTAAGAAGAGCGGGAGTCTAGCTTTTGTTGCGAACTTCTTTAGTTGCGCAACTTTTTCAACGTTGATGCCTTTTGAGATTAGATCTTTTTTAATATCCTCCGGTTCGACATCTTCGGGAAGACCCTTGATGACCAACTTGAGAGGTCTATTTTCAGGGGGGTTTATGACGTAGTAACCTACGCTTTTACCGGTAAGATACGCGGTAATTTCTCTATGGTGATCCTCGGTTTCCGCTTCAATTTTGAAATACCCTTTCATGTGGGTATTTTTAGCCGTGGGGTGGGTTCGATGTATTTCTTGTAATAAAAGATTGTAATCCGGGGTGATTTTCATAAAAATAGGTTTAATTTTAGGTTGGGGCTGGGTGACGTCCTCGGCGTCGTTGTTTGCAGTGTTGAGAGCTGCAAAGCTATTTTTGACTGTTAGTTGCTCATTTTTCTCCTGAGTTGAATTATTATTTTTAGCAGTTTTCTTAGGGAAAACAAAATCTTTAGCAACTTCATTAGGTTTATTATTTTTATTGGCTTTCGCCGTAAATTTAGCTGGTCTAATTATGGGGGCGTATTATTATAGATTTAGTATTATGCATACACATGGGCTTTGGGCAAGGTAAAAGTTTAGTCAACTTACCCTCCAGGGTCTGCAAAGTATCCTCCAGGTTGAGTTGTTCAGCTTCAAGCTTTTTAACAATCTCCTCCGAGGTGTTATAGGAATTCTTTTCAACATCGATCATTCCCGTGACGTAGCCTTTCCTTGTGTTGTAGGTATTAATTTCCTTGTCTAGTGCATGAATGTTCAAGCACCGTTCGTCATCAGTGAGTAGAGGGGGGAAGGACTCATTGTCCTCCATTATTACACTTTGGTCTTCGACCAGCTGTTCCATTTTGCGACCTGCTCGTACGAGGTTCAGGACTGGAAAATGACCAGGAGCAGTCAATTCTCGTCGTCGGGGTAGAAGGAGCACTGTGATTGGTCCAAATGGAAAGTGAGTAAACTTCTCTATTGGTTTTGCATAGTGCCGCGATCGTTGGAGTGGGGAGGGGTAATAATGTTTGGATTAGGTCTAATTTAAAATAAAATGAAATTTGAAAAAATGTAAGACTAAGAAAAATTCTTAGTCGCTCGCTCCATCATAGTGATTGAGGAGAGTGTTGATTTGCGCAATAATTTGCGACTTTGTTAGTGTTGTCTTAGAAGTGCTTTTGTTGGGGCCGGGTGTAGGTTGTGTGGAAACTGTTTGTGGAGATGTCATTAAACTTATGTTTTCTACTAGTGTTAAAAGTGCATGAATAGTTTGTTGGAGCGTCTGGGTGATTAAGTTAAGGCAGTCTGTTTGTGTGTTAGGAATTTGAGTCGTTACGATAGTGGGGGTGGGTATTTCCTTAGTAGCTAGTGTGTCGATTGGCGCAGTCGCGAGTGGTGCCATCTGTAGTGTTGTGTCGGAATGATTTGTTCGTTGGGTGACTTGAGCATATGAAATATTGGGCCTGATGAAGTTATTAGATATGAGAGAGTTTGATTTGATGTTGGTGCCTTTGCGTGGTTTGGGGAAGAGGGGACATTTGCTGTAATTGGCCATGTGGCCGGGAACTTTGCAGTTAACGCAGAAAGGGGTATTCAACCTCTTAATCTGGCAGTCCCTGGTTTGGTGATTCTCACCGCATTTTAAGCACTTGGGTGTTAAGTGGCAGTGTTCTGCCGTGTGATTAAATTGATTGCATTGAAAGCATTGGATAACTCCTCTGCTTTCAAAGCCTTCGACAGTTATTGACAAGTAGCCTAGAGTTTTAAGTTTAAAAATATTGTCGTTAAAAGTGTTTCTTGGTAGTGATATTGTAAAGACCGGTAGGAGTTGTTTAGAAATATTTCCAGTTAGCTGGGTGACTTTATTGATAGTGTAGCCCAGATTAAGGAGGTCGGATTGAATTTCGGCCGTTGGGGTTGAGCGGGGAAGGCCCTTGATCACGACTTTGATGGGTCGCTCGTTTTTCGGTGTGAAAGTGTAGAAGGGGTATTTGAGCACTTCGAGTAGTTGTTTTAGCGTGTCGTGTTGTGGTTGTGTATCCGTGTAAAGTTTTACGTATTTACCGGCGGTTTTGATACGTAAAGCGGGCATTTTTCCTGTGAGAGTTTTTAAGTGTGATCGGAGGTCGTTTGTAATCAGTAACATGATGGGGGCAGGCAGCTTAGGTGATTGATTAGTCTGGTTGGTTTTGCGAGGGGTGGAAACGGGTGATTTATGAGTTGAAACTGGGGTTTCTATTGGCTCTTCAATAGTGGTGTTATTTAGTGCACTGAATGCGTTGGTTAGGTTAATCTTAAAGTTTGAGTCGGTGTTAGAATTTGAAGTTGCTTTAGTTAATTTACGGGTAGGGGGTGAAGTAAAACCTTCGGGATTTTCTTTACGTTTAGTCGAAATCGGTGTATGTGGGGGAGAAGGGTCGGGAACGTTAGATTTAAGTGGCGTGTCTATTATGTTATGTCGCGAACAGTTGGGGATGCCACAGGGGGTAGAGAGGTGTACTCACTTACCGCTCGTTGATGTCTTGAATTGTTGAGTTCCAGGGCAGCTGACTCCATCTGTATTATCGGGTTGGTCGGATCTGTGAGGCCCTTGCTGATGACTCCTTGCAGTATCTTTTGCGAGGTCTCGATCGACACGGATAGCACTTCGATGAGGTGAGCTAATCCTTGAAGTCTCTGGCAGTGCAGCTGTGTGGGGCCGGCCTTCTCCGGCGTTCCGGGTCGTGAGGCTTGAGGTGATGCGGGAAGGGTTGAATCCCTGCCGGCCACTCCGGGTGGCTCTTCCGAGGTAGCAGATTCGCTGCCGTCACGACTGTTCGTCGAAGCATTTTTCGAGCGTCGACGTTCGGGTAAAATTTTCGTTTTCTTCCGAACCATGATGGAGAAGGCAGTTGAAAAGGTCAGTAGCAATGAAGTATTTATCTAGCAGACGCCAGACTGAAAAATAAAATTTTCAGCCAGCAAACGTAAAGTGCCGTGGCCTGTCCACAGGAATTCGTATGAGGAGCAAAAACGGTGCGTCCTGACGCTAACGTGGCTCAGGCCAAACCTTTGTAGTTTCAGTTCTTTCCTTCCAATTTCCTTTCCGAAATGTGGATCAAGACAACGCAACCACATTTTTTAATGCAGTGCTATCGCCATCTGTTGTCCAAAATATTGTTTATTTTTGTGAATATATATATATATATATATATATATATATATATATATATATATATATATATATATATATATATATATATATATATATCTCAGAGTATTTATCAAACCTCAGTTTAATCTGCAATTTATTTAGCTAACGAAAATAATTTATTGTAGTATAAAATAAATATGACTGAAAAACCCAAATATATTGAATTATGTAAATTTCATTAAAATATCTACACACATTTGTCTTGTATGAAGAAAAATTAAAGTAGAAAATATCAAACCACAGTAGAATATGCAATTAATTTAGTTAAAGAAAATAATTTATTGTATTATAAAATAAATATGATTGAAAAAAGCCAAATTTTTTTAAATTATGTAAATTTTATTAAAATATGTACACTTTCGCTTTGCATAACGAATTTGTTTCAATTTTTCATATTTAATATTTTCTGTTAGTGTTTTGTTTGTTCAAAGCTGCTTATGGTAATTTTATCAAAATTAGGGCTCACATTTCTATTTTAGATAACCTTTTAACTTAAAATTACTGAAAAAGCCATTTTTTTAACTATGTAAATTTCATTAAAATATCTATATGTTTGCTTCACATGAAGAAAAATTAAAGCAAAAAATTGAAATATAACCTTAATTTATATATAACACGTAATTAATTCCATTTTTTTTCAAGAATTAATTAGGCAATATGTCAACTTATCAAGTCACATTTTTTAAAAGTATCCTTTAAGAATAACTCTCTCAAAATAATTCAATATTAATACAAATATATGTGTATGTATTAATATATTAAAATAACATTTAAGCTGTTTTCTTTTCAACACACACATAATATATTCAGATAAAATATAATCCCCAAGATATATTTTAAGATACTAAATTTAAATTTTGAAAACATGTTTTATGTAGTTCTATCTGTGTTATGAATCAAAATCTAATCTCTGTGTTTATATTTATGTACCTAATTGTTTTTTTATGAAAGAAAAAGCATTATTTTTTTAAAAATTTGAGTTTTTGCATAAAGTTTGGCATATTTAAAAAACTTTCAAAAGTATTACAAATTTTTTTGATTCCTATCACAGATAAAGATGTTGTTTATGTGCTTTATAAATATTATTTGAATATATTTATTAGAATTTTGTGTACAAGATTTGTAACTGTAATTTTTCACCAAAATTTCGCTAAAAATAACAATTGCTATAGTCTACAAAACTCCAGAAAACATCAAAATGGTAAAATAAAGGTCAAATCAGCTTTACATGAAGCTGAAAAGAGCTTGAGCTATAAATATAGTGAGTTTTAAAAGTGTAAAATTAGTAGAAATTTATTCATATAGTATTAAAATCCTTAAATACATTTCCTGAAAAACTATGTTTTTCAATTTTTTTTCTTCGCAGCACAGTTCATTACAGAATTTCTTTTTAAAATATTAACTTGAAATTTTCAGAAAATGTTTTAATCAGTGTTTTTTTTAGACTATAATGTGTATATATTTATTTATTTTATTGCACTTTTTGTGCAAAAAAACATTAGTGTTTTGTAAAAAATTGACATATTTCAAAAACTTTCAGAAGTATTTATAAACTTTATAACTATCAACAGATAATTATGTCATTTATGTACTGTATAAATATTATAAGAATATATTAATCAGAATTTTCAATACAATCCTTACCGCAACTGCAATTTTTCACTCAAAATTCTCAATATTTCCCAAATTAACAACTTTGTAAAAACTGTTTTGGAATTCTTACTTTTATGTCCCATTTCAAATAAAAAAATGTTTATTTGATTGAAAATTTATATACTTATAAAAAGTGCTCTGAAGATAGTCACATACCTTAAATAAGTGAGCACCATTTAAATTTAGTGTTAACAGTTATTTTTTGTTCTCGCAGACTAAAAAAACTTCAAAATAATCTAGAATTTTAAACTTACGATTTAAAAATTAAAAAATGAAGTAAAATAAAACCAAATATAATTAACATTTCAAAAACAATTTTTTAATGTAACTATGTAAAATTTCCATAATTTCTGTAGAAAAAATGTAGAATTTTCAATTATTTGAACATATAATACAGAAAAATACATTTGTATAGAAATGAGCTTCAGTAAAAAAATTATTGAGTATTAAAAAAGCTTATTTAATTTTTAAATACTCGACAGTTTACAGAAAATATTTTTTCCATAGAGAGAAAGTACACACAGATATTTTTAGTCTTCCTTGAAACATTGATACAATTTGGCAAATATGTTGATATTAAATTATTAAAAGGAATTCAGACATTATAAGATATTACAAGACATTAAATTTATTATTATTATTTTAAAAATTAACAGAAATTAAATGAATTTATATAAAATAAATTTAATAATTATTATTTAATTTAACATTCATTTAAATAGAAGTAATTGGAACTATCTCTACAAAACTGTCCTTTACATATTGTTGATATATTTTTTCCAGGTATAATGCTATTAAATCGAGTTGAAATATTAAATAGTTGTCCTACCCCCCATACGAGGATCTCCACAATTCTAAATATGTATTACGTCATAAGCATAATATTTTTTCATAGTATAATGCTATTAGAGTTGAAATATATTGATGTCATCGAGTCCAAACGTTTTCCTTGGAGGGTCATGAAGACCCTCCCTGGTGACACGGAAGTGGCTATATCTCGGCTTCTATGGGGTCCAGATAGACGTGTGACCCCTCAAACGATTCAGAATCGTTTGTAGGATATAACAAAAATTTTGGTTTGGATCTAAATCCCTTGGTTTAGGAACTAGACTAAAAAAAGGCCGTGGGGCCTGTTTTAGATTTTCTCCTCATTGAAAAGTTCCATCACCAAAATGTAAACGTTATTTGAAAGTATGGATCGAGTAGTATCCCGTCATAAAACCTGCATCCCATTTGAAGGCCTGGTTTGATCCCTAGACTCCAAAACATACCGGCACCTTCAATAGACCTTGCACAACATTTAATATCCCATAAGGCAATCGTGTAACCTATCCATTTGCTTGGAATGATGAGTCCGTTCCAACGATACCCATCTCAAAAACCTACCCCCAAAGGAGGGTTTCTAGGGTGCAAAAAACAAGTACTAAAGTTTAACGTAGTGTATCTCCGAATCTAATTACCGTAAGATTGTCGTCTGACCACTCTAACAACTTGAAATTGTTTGTACTTTACAATGATCACCATCCTAAAATCATACCCCCATAGGAGGGTCCTCGGGACTCGAAACATGTTTGAAATTGAAATATCTCTGCATTGAAAGCCTGTAACGTAGTCGTGTCACCTATCCAATTGTTGGGAATAATGAGCCCGTTCGAACAATACCCATCTCAAAGTTGTACCCCTATAGGAAATTCCCCAGGGCTCAAAACGTGTTTTAATATGTCCACATCTAGTATCCGTAAGGAAGTCATGTAACCACTCATGCAAAATTGTTTGTACTTTCGAATGATACATTGAAAAGTAACCAATCTCGACCTGCCAATAAAATTTGTAACCAATAATCAAATAATTTTTTTTAGAAGAAAAAAATTTTTTTTATATATATATATATAAAATTTATTTACTTGAAGCTCGC
>BMAU01001634.1:0-72390 GCA_019973935.1 Trichonephila clavipes | reverse complement strand
ATGACTATACTCCTGTCATCTAAGAATAATCGTAGGAACAAAATAAAGAAAATGCTTCATTAATTGATTGAGCAAAATATCAAGAAAATTCTCAAGCTTAAAAAAAAATGAATCAAATCGAGGAATTAAAGTTAAGAATTTTTCCGACAAAGTTATAAACGAATGAAGATGACACTGAACATGCAATGCCCCATTTTTCTCAATAACACAGAGAGCTGCTTATAAATGAGTTAATTTGCAATTCAGATTAAGACAATGTTAATTACAATTCAGATCCATCAACAAATATGTATCATATTAATAACTTATAGCAGCATACTTTAATTACATAAAAATAGTAAAGAAAAGACAAAAGTTTTCAAGTTTAAACAATACTCTCATTTTGAACTATTTTAATATGAACAATATATATATTCAAAAGTATTTTTTACAAACTGAACATTTTTTTTATGTATCTCTTATTTGAATACAGTTGGAAAAATTTCCAGTTCAATAATAATATACAATCATTCTTGGAAAAATGTTGCATATGCCATCAAAAAGTATGTGAAGACCTTAGTTTGACAGCTTCAACAGGTTCAGAAGACAAACAAGGCTCATCTTTGGCGATTCCTGCTTTTGTTAATTTCATAAGCTAAAAATATATAGTCTAAAGAACTTATAATAAATCATTGTGATAAATAAAATACAAAATAGCCTTTGCACTGTAATAGATGTAAAATTTCATAATGCTTGATTCTTAATGAATATTTTATTTAAAAAATACTTAATAAAAAATGTTTTCTACTAAATAATTTTAAATGATAATTTCCACCATACATTAAGTTATGAGAAAAACTCCCAACAATTATTTTAATTTTCCCAAAGTTAGCATTTTCCTTCCAAAAACAAAGTTTTTAAAAATTAAATTAAACCCAAAAATAAAGCATTTTTTAGTGGTATTCACAACATGTTTTAAACTTAGAAATGCAACATTATATCACAAATCTGGATATTACCGAAGAGAGAAATAATTTTTTAAAGAAGTTTTGAAAACACGCATATCTTGTATTTAATTTTATAATGACAATATAGAAATTAAATAAAAATATTTCAATAGTATTGGTAATTTATCAAACTTCTGATTTTTAATCTGAATTATTTTTGATTAATATGCTAATATATGCTGAAGTAAAAATTACTTTTACTTATTAATAATAATGCTGAATATTCTGACAAAAAGAGAACTTAATATATTTTCAGAATATTCTTCAAGCATGCAAATATTGAATATAGTAAATATTTTGAACTTTAATCACACAGATTTATATTTATAAAATTTTTAAAGTGCAAAATAACATTTATGCTAACACTGACTACTCTATCATAAATCTTTCTATCATTTAAGTTATTTTATCCCAATAAATAATTAAACTATTAGTTTTGAATTTAAATTACTTCCCAACATATATAAGATGTTTAACATGCAAAATAATCATACACTTTTGGTAATGAAACACAGTATTCACTACGCATAATGCTATACACACACATCTTTAATATCTAAATATATGAAATATAACTGTTAACTTGGCGTGAAGCTTTGTAGAAATTAAAAAATTATGGGATAAAAACATTTAATCAACAAGCATTTCGCCAAACCTTTTTAAAAAGGTTGGGGACAGAAAGGTCCAACAACACAAACAGTGTTGTGAAATGCCGGGCTAAATATAAAAATAGCCACTTAGCTTTTCCCACACACAGGATGAGAAGGTTACCCTTCACCACAGGTTCTTAGTTTCCTTGATGTAACTTCGTGGTGAATATCAACTGCATAGAATTAAAATTGTTACCATCTTTACAAATAAATCAGAAGATAAAAAATTAAATACATAAGCATAATAAAAAACAAACAAAGGTTTCAAAAGTATTCACAATTATAAAATGATAGGAAAAAGAGTTCAAGTTGCACAGAAAAAGTAAGTAAAAACTTTTAATCAATTTCAGTGGAAAAACTGTTATAGAAACAAATACAAAAGACTTGTATGCTTAGATCATCTGTATGAAGTAAGTCATTTGCAATACATAGTAATTGAATTTATTTAAAAACTTATATAACATATTAATGGATTTACAATAACATAGATCAAGTATTCAAAGTTTATAAATGTAGTATTTAAACATATTACACAGAACTTGGTCAATATGTATACTGTGGATAAAATTTAATCTTATTTCAACTTTTATTTTTCTTTCTTTACTATTTAACAAATAATCAAAGTTAGTAGTTACAAAATTAAAACAGACTTTTCATGTAAATGAAAAAATTATAGAATAAGAAGTTATTAAATCAATCATACTAATTTTTGAAACTAGTAAAAACATTTAATTACTTGAAAATTACTTATGAGAATTAGAATTATTTATTTGATTTCAAGGACAAAAAACGTTTTTAACTTTGATACATTTTAAGTTGTTATTTAATGTTAAAAACACTAACAATTTTCTAACTCTATAAAAACTTTTCAGAGAAATCAAAGGGAAAAATGCCTCAACCATTGTTATGTTCTGGTTTCCCAAGTATGCACACAGCAGCATATTCTAACATGCTATTTATTTTTATTTGATCAAATCCACTTTCTCCTGCATAAGAAATTTCTTTTTTGTTCCTAGAACTTTTAATGTATGAATTTTTTCTCTTTATGTCATAATCAAAACATGTCAATTAATGAAAATGGTTTTTGTTTTTAAAGGTATAATGTGATAAAATTGTATATATATAATATATTAACATATAGATTACTGAGATTCCCCCCTTTTTGTATGGAAAAATTTTTCCAATTTGTCTGCACATCTTTTACCTTCAAGTGATGGCAATCTTAAAATAATTGCTTTCAAGGTGAAATAAAGAAATATAAGCTCTAAGCACGTTAGATAATGTTTCGTTATTCTACATAGTTGGAAAGATTTATTTTTAAAGACACAGCCTACAGAAAAATTCCAGAAGTTGAACAAATAAAATTAAATTACAGATAATTAAAAATGGTTCTCAAAAGCAAATTACCTATAAAATTACCTTAATTTATTTTTCGGAAACACAAATATTCTTCTCAAGATATGAAACACTTTCAAATGAAAACTTAAATTTATTTCACACAAAGATCTTTATTAACACTTAGGTTTTTTAATTTCTATTTTATATTTCTAGAATCAGGCATTTAAAGACAAGTTTTATAAAAGCTTAGATAGTTCAAAAGTTTGAATTTTAACCATTTATGAAATTGCTTGTTAATGCATATGAATGATTTTAAAAATAGGAAAGCTATTAAATTTTTTAAATATCTGTAACTTTCTAAAAATTTTTGAAAGATACAATTATGTAGTGACAATTTTTTTTTCTTGAAATCTTATTAAATATGTCACAAAAAGAAAACAAACACAAAAAGATACCCAAAACAAAAAACACAAGAAAGATACCCAAACACATTTCCCAACCATAAAGTCACTGAAACCGAAATGATTTAAAGATTCAAATGGCTAACATAAATATAATTTAAGAATTTTAAAAGTGGAAATTAATTAAAAACAAAATGTAACACTTTTATTTTTAATTAATTTTGGTTGTAAAGACTAAGAAAAAAAATTCACTTCCATAATTATACTGGTGAAAAAGGTATCAAGAATGCCTATGAACCAAAAACGACCGAAATCAAAACCTTCAAAATAATATATGGAAAACTAAGTTTATGATGAATTAAAAAGTTGAACAGAAATATAACTCCTTCTTCAAACAATAAACTTAAGAGTCCACATATAACATATTCTATTTAATTAAGGTAACATAAAGGCTGATAATTTTGTGAAAAAGAAAAACGTTTGTAAAGTAAAAATATTTTGAAGTCTACTAAATTTTCCAAAAATAAACACCATTTTTAATTTTAAAATAAAGATTATAACTTTTACCCTCGGTTGGTTGATTTATTTTAAGTTAATGACACTCTAGAATTACATAATGAGTTAATATAGTTATTGATTTTTAAATTTAGAATCCTGGTCAAATGAAAAGGATGATGTCAAAACTGTTACTTTAACTTCTCACCACTCCAAAGCTTTGTCCTACAAAGATTTTAAAGCCTATGTTAATCTAGTAAGTAGCATGTCTTTATTCTTTACAAAATTATCAATTCTCAACAATATAGTTCTTTAACATATCTTATCCAAGTTCTCGAAAATTACTTTAAAGTTCATAAATTTCCACAAACTAAAAAAAAAAATCAAATTTATGTACTAGAGCAGGCATGCCCAACCCGCTGCCCAAAAAAAAGTTTCAAATTATTTTAACAGACGGTTGAATCGAAAAATATCGTGTTTTGACAATCTCCCAACGAGCAGGCAAAATGCCCAACCTGTAATAACAGGTGTTGATGGATGAAGGAAAGCAGATGAGCTTGGATGTGTTATTCCTCTTTCAATGAGAACTTCATTGAGAGTGTGTATTTAGTTCTATTTGTCAGAGAAATAATTTATGTCTATATTTTTAAGTTCAGATTAGTAGTCTTTTTCTTGTTTTATTTGGCAAGGAAAGAATCCGATGATGGATTTAATGAGTTGCCTCAGGACTGTCAGACCAGCTAGTAGAAATGTAAGATAATTTAGGCAAGAGAATAAAAATGTTTAATATTTTAACCTTCTGAAATGATGTAACCTTTTCATTTTATGATATCTATTTAATCATGGTGCAATAATTAATATACAATAAGAAACTAAATTTGGCTATCTGGCAGAAATTTTTTTTTTGATAAACAGTGTAATAATTACAAAGCTGTTCTTCTTTACTTAATTGCTTTTTTGCATTTGAAATAAAAATTTTGAAAATCTAAATCAATTTTATGCGAACATACTGTAACACAAGTATAAAATGTGAAGATATTACACACATAGTTGTTATACTACGTAACCTCAGATGGCAGCATAAATCTACTGTAGATAAGAACCTTGTAGGTAAAGAGATATTCTTCCACCAACAAGTGCAATCGGTCGACTTTCAACTTTGTTGTGATTGTGATCCAGTAAAAGGTAAACTTGGTGTTTTTTGATCACATCAATAATTGAATGTTGATCATATCATATTTTGAATGCTGTATGATAGTAAAATATTTTGAATATTTTTTTTATTTTGATATGTGCGGCCCACCTCAGTTTAGTAAATTTTTACGTGGCCCACCAACTGATTTGGGTTGGACACCCCTGTACTAGAGTGTAAAAATTTATCTTATTAAAAAAATCAAACTTATTTTTATTGAAACTTTTATAAGACAAGGACAGTATATCAATACACATAATTTTCCATTTATAAATCCTCAAAATTAACACATTTATATGTTTTTAATAATGATAAATTGGTAAAAGTTAAAAACCAAAAATCTCATATTAAAAAGAATAACAGCCATATTCAATAAACAAAAATGTGAAAATAACTGTATATTTGGGGAAATTATTACAAATTATAGAGAAAAAATGTCAAGTTCCCTAAAAATGTAGGTCAATTTAATATAAATTTTAATTCATAATGTAACAAAAAATGCTGAAGCATATAATGAAGTTAAACTAGAAAGGAAAGAACCATGATGTACTAAAGCCGATGATTTTGTGATAGGAATGAGGATTTAATAAATCAAACACATTTCTTTGTGTTACATGACCAAACCAAATATAAGATGTTAACGAGAGGGAAGTGAAAAGAAGCTTTTCTCAGTAATACATTTGATGGTTATCTTTCTTTTCATTTGATATTTTATACTGATAAGATCAAATTCGTATCAACATATATTCATATCCGATATGTAAATTCTCCAAATAGTAATTTTGTACAGATATTTTTATACTGCTATCCTGAAACTTAAGCTTCCTTATGATCAAATAAACTACTAATGATTATAATCAAAATATTTTCTCTTTATGAAATACTTCACAACTCATCTTTTTAAGATGTCTCATTAATATTGTTTTGATACATATGTGGAAAGTAATACAAGCAATATGTATAGCAATTCATAATATTAATTCAAATGGTCAAAGGTGAAAAAATTGGTTTTTTTTCTTTCTGTTTACGGGTTATTTGTTTTTTGAAAATAAAATAATATAATGTTTATTTCAATATTTAAAAGGCATTGATTAAAGCTAAAATCTTCTAAGTCTAAACTGGACAACATATACATTATTTTTATAGTTGAACGATATAAAGTGCAATTAATTACAAAAATAGTTACACAGAGAAAAAAAATAAGTTCAATGTAGAAAGAAAATATAATATACTAATAAGTTTAATACACAAAGGTGTGTTTTTTTTTAAGAATAAAATTGCAAAAGTGTCAAGAAGCATGAAAATATAGAAAAAATTATTTCTTTCAAGCAAAAAATATTACTCAATTAATGTTTTTAAATTAAAAGAAAATTTAAAATGTGTGGCCTTATTTGTGTAATTATAATATGTCATTAAAACCAATCCATCTTTATTCATTATTCAATTTATTCACATTCTCTCTAAAATATAAATTAAGTATTAAGATTATGTCAAGTCAAACATAGCACGATGGTAAAATATATGTGCACAAAATATCTTTTCCACATTTCGCCTAACCTCCTAATGAGGTTGGGGACAAAAGTGTCCAACAGCATTTTCATGCTGTGAAATGGTGGACAATAAAAGGCACTAGAAATAACCTACTCACTGGTTAAATTGGATTGCTACTGATGTTATCTTCATCCAATCATTCAATTATTTCCATGTGTACAGCCATGTAGCATTTGTCAACTGTGCAAATTTTCAAAACAATGAGTTAGGAAATCATCAACAAAAATTTATACAACTTTCTTTTTCTCAAAAAAAAATGTGAAGTCACTATGAATTCCAATACCTAGTATAACTAATTCCTCAGTATGGAAAACAATCTAAAATTAATACTACCAGTAACATATCAAGAATACTCTCCTGATATATTAATATGTCAAATAATGCTTCCTATGCAAAAAAAGTTCAATTAATTTAATAGAGCATTAATATACTATTCTACATCAAAACACACTACATCATGTAAAATGTCTGAATATTCCTAAAATATGAAGTATTTTATAAGAGATGAGGCAGAAACAACATTAAAAACTCAGGGCTTATGTATATTGTAGCAACTGGAAATTGATAATCATTGCATGCAACAGTTTCATGGGAACAACATGCATGCTTCTAGTTTTATTTTGATCAATGACAGCTATTTTCACTCAAATATGGTTTCTGTTTGGATTTATTTTTTCTTGTTTTTACCTTCAGCTTTATTTATATCAATAAAATTGAAGCTATGAAATCTGTAAAAGTAAAAGAACAAAACTATTTTCACAGGTATAATATTTTACTTCAGAAATGTAAATTTTTAATTCGCAAGTTATGAGATTATATTTTGGGTATAAACACTGTAGTCAATATAATGGAGTTAGAAATAGCAAATAGTTCAAAAACAATTGTTTAACTTATACTACAGTTGTAACTAAGCTATTCTTAAATAATACAATTAATTTTTTACCTGAAAAAGATTCACTAGCCCCTCCTTAAAAGTTGAGGAATTTTTAAGAAGTGAATCGAAAGCTAATTAAGACTTTAAATACAGCCGTAAAAACTAACTTTTTACTTTATCAATAATTATTCCTCTCTCACAAAAGAAGTCAAACTTCACCAACCTAATTGTGAGGCGATTGTGATAATACACTTAAAAAATAATATTTAAAAAATCTGTTGAATCAAAATTACTTATGCATTTCATAAATTAGAGAAATACAATTTTGTAAAGTTTTTGAATACTTGCTACATAAAAATTTTGCTGCATTCCAACAATGATATAAATTTTACAAAAGAAAATACAAATAATTTATAATTGAATATATTTTTCAAATTGATTTTATTTTACTTGTAATCTTCATAGTGACTTCATAAACATGAATAAGGCAAATGGAAGGGGAAAAAAACCATTTTTAAAGCAAAGCAACTGCAGTAGATTATTTTTACGGATTACATTAATAAAAATTTCAAGTTCAATTTTATATTTATTCAAAATTTTTTTACTAATACCAAAATCGAATGTTTTTCTAAAGCTTCTTTAAATATGCTGTTGAAAATACCAAAATATGAATTTACATAAAATAAAAAACTACATAAAACCACATTTGATAACCCAAAATTTGTAAAGAAAAACAATAAAATTAAACTAAAAACAAATAAAATACCAGAGCATACAGCATTTTTCCTTAAATGCTCCAGTGGATATAAATCAACATTCAATCTAATTTTAATGTTTACTATCATATTGAAAGTTTGAAAAAAAGGGAAGGGGTAATGTTAAGAAGGAAATATATAAATGTATTTTGAAATATCCCTTAGCTTCCAACAAAAACCCATCTGATTTAGTTAAAATAGCAAACATCTTAGAAATCATTTTTAAGTCAGTGATTTATTACAAAAAATACTTCTATTTTAATTTGAAAAAGTTACATGGATTATGAAAATGACAAAAATGTAGGCATGTTTTACTGAAAATAGAGTAATCTACTGCACAACAGCAAATAGGATAAAATTATTTAATTTAAAACACAGCCCAAAAAACAAAATGACAAATAAAATTTACATTTATTACATAAAATTCTAGTTAAAAAAACACTTTTGAAACTATCAGAAAAATGACATATCTAATTTGATGCAGTCCAGTAGACATATAATGAAGCAGAAAAACACCAATCAACAATTCAAAAGTTCCAAAAAGGTATGTCACTAGTTTTTTCGATATGCCAGAAAATGCAAATAGACTGTCTTTATCTCTTTTTCTCTTTGAAGAGACGATTTCACGATCATTCTATGAAGAATTTTGAAAACATGTGTACATACATAAAGATACTTTTGAAACAATAAATATATGATGAAGCCTACATCTTATATTGGAGGTTCTTCCCCCCACATTGAAATTTCAACGTAACAGATTAGACACTTATCTTTGTGCACTGGCAATGAAGAATTAAAAAGGATGATGCCCGTGACCCATCATGTGGGGACGCATTGGTGGACCTTGAGGATACATGGGAGCATTAAAAGGCACACCCATTCCTGCCATGCTTGTTCCAGGTATACCTTTTAACAAAAAGTTTATAAATCAGAATTAAAAATGTACGCAGCACTAATATATATTTTTTCCATACAACATTCACTGAAAGGGATTTTTTTTTAATAATTTTCAAGACATATTTAAAGAGAATTTTAAATACAGTCAACCCTCCTATGACGCGGTACTCTCAGAACGCGGTTTCTATATAACGCGGAGCTGAAATTGCGACAGCCCTCCTATATTTTTTCCATACAAAATCAGTTCAGATAGATAATGTATATTAGTGTTAGTTTTTTTTTTTTTTTCCAAAGCAAATGTAACATATTTTTTAAAATTTTGTGTAATGAATGCTTAAAATAGTTAAACATCTGAGTATATTTAATATTACTTTCTGTTGTATTTATTTTGTTAAAATCTTGCCATCACCTAAATCTAGTTTTATTAAAATTGAAAAGTAGTGATTACACTGATCGTAATAAATTAAAAGCGGAGCGCGCACTGAGGCATGGCATGGACAAAACAAAATTATTAAAATCACGCAAAAGGTTGCACTTTATTAAATCAGAATGCATCTTTTGTATTTATTGGTCTCCATATAACCCGGTTATTTTTTGTAAAAGTTTCTTATAGTGTGGTTTCCATGAAACTACCACGTTATTTGAAAAATACAAAATTTTTACAGAAGATAAATACAATTTTTAAAATGCAAAATAAATTTTTAAAAATGAAACTATTCAAAATTACAAAATTTTTACTCTTTAAAGCAATCTACGTTTACTATATGATATAGGCCATCGCTTATGTGACAAGTTGAAAAATAATTACAAAATTAGAAGTTCAGTTAAAATTCTTAGGACGAAAGACAAAACGTCCGCATATTTTTTGTGAGTATCTCTAACAGGCTAGAGGGTATTTTGCTGTTCAGCCCAAATCCATGAAAATATTAAAATATGAAGGTCTTGTTTGATAATGCTCTTTAAGAGTATATAAATGGCATATGCTTTATGTATTTCATATTTATACTTGATTTATTTAATTTACTTCTTGTTTAAATACTCTTATTAACACATTTTATGTTCAATATTTGCTTACCATTTAATGCCTTTTAACAAAATACATTTACAAGCTGATGCTACTGCAAATTCTTTCATAATATGAAAAATTTGAAAATAGATATGCACACACAACCAAACATTACAATCTTTGCACTCGCAATAACTCATTTCACATTTTGCAGGATTTTGTGGGAATATGAACAAGTGAAAACTAAATTTTTTAATTGTGGATCATCAAAGAGAAGCATTTATTTTGATGTACTAGACATACAGATGTCCCAGATATAATAATTAAGATTCATTATGAACAGAACAATCCGAATATATTACAGTTTCCCTTTCACTACTATCAAAGTCAATTTTAGAATCGTCATCTGAAATATTTTGCAACATTTGTTATTTCAAGCTCAGTTAAACAATTCTCATACTTCGACACTGGAACAGTAAAAACAGAACAATTTTGTTTAAAAGAACTAATGATCCATAAAAAACTGAGCTACAAACAAAATTTTCAATGGTGTAACAAAAAGAAAGCTCCCTTATTTACTATAAAGAAATACCACAGGCTCATTTGAAGAGCCACCATACAGCATGCCATTCGAAAATATTCCATTTTATAATCAAAATTCATATGCTTGTACATTATGTTTCTCTCATATCGAGTAGGTCAAATCTGTCTTCCTTAAATCCTACGGGTATACATTTAAGATGTGCCAGAAAATTTAGATTTTAAAAATGTTCCAAAGTTTTTGTCAAAAATATGTGATAGCCAAAGGTGAAAGAGAAATGCTCTGCTACGCCAAAATGACAGCCAAGAGTTGTGTGCATTTCTTGCTGGCATGTATTTGTGACAATTGGGGAAGGGGTTCAATTACACCAATAACACAAGAGGGTAGATCGCAAAATAAAGAAGTCAAAATAATATTCAAAGGAAAATAAATCATTTCTATAGGAGAAGGAAAAAGAAAAACATAACAACAATGAAAAAACTTACAAAAAACATTATTTAAAGAAACAAAAAACATACCAGGAGGCATACCCATTGCTGGTCCCATCATGTTCATTCCATTCATCATCATAGGGTTAGCACTAGGCATTGGCATTTTACCACCCATCATAGGCATTCTACCTATTCCCAAATGCATCTGATACTTTGGTAATTGGGCCCTCATTTCCTCCTGCATGAGAATTGCAAAGAAAATAAAATCTATTAACTAACACTAATTTGCTATTTCTTAACCAGTAACATCCACCCTTTTTAAAATTAATCTTTTAAAAAAATTTTTATTTTTCAGTCAAATTAATACGATTCTTAATTTACATTACAATTACACTCCCAAAAGCTAGCTCAACTTTTAAATACACTGAAATTGTTTTATACTCAGTTTTTCAAAAGCCTCAATTAGGGAAAATTTATAGCTGTTTTCCAATAGTTATTTTAGGACTACTAACTCAAACATGGGAATAACACATAATCAAAACAGCTTTTAAATAATCTTACTCTTACAACTAGGAAATAAAAATGTTACAATAAAATTTACTAAGACTTATAAATTATTATTTCTTTGAGTTCACATAGACATTTCTCATTCTAAGGTTTTTTTAATATTCCAAAGTGAAAATGTTGAAAAGGTCCTGTTTGAAAAATTGACCACAAATATTTAATTAACTCATAGTAATGTAACTCTAATACAATTTAATTTTATTAAAACATATACGCAATACTTTACCAAAGATATATCTTCCTCAGGATGCACAATTTTACTTGAAGGGTCACTTGCTTGAACAATATTAGTTCGTCTTGTTTCATTATTCACTTGAGGACTTGACGTAGTTTCTAGAACATAAAAATTCTTAAGAAAACATGGACCAGATGAAATTAGTATTTTAAACTTAATTTCAAAATATATTAAAAGTTAAGAAACAGAAATACATCAAGTATTTTCCTTGATTTATTCAATATTGAAACAAACAGTGTGGAAATAATAAATTTTGAAATTGGAGGAAACATCTATGCAATATTCAGATGCACATATTTCAAATATTTTTTCAACAGTGTTGGTGCTTAGTATTAAAATAGCAATAGAACTATTATAGTAATACAAGCAATGGCCAATGAATTAGAAACCTTTGAGATTTATATTTAAATGCATGCTAAAGATGAAGTAGACAAATTTTTTTTCATGATGCGAGTTACAAGTGGTTAGAATGCTAGTACAAGTAAGGTCTAAGAGTGCTTTCTGTGATGAATGAAGTAAAATGGAAAAAACGATAGATCTTTTACTATTTGAAAAAGGGCTTATTGTGGGTGCCAGGGATCTCAATTTCAAAGACAGAAAATGTTACTGGGTTTTCAAAACAGTTGCATCAAAGGTTTTCAAAAGTTGGAATTAGAAGACGTACCAGCCGTTCCGAGCATAGCTTCCTAAGAGCGTGATCGGCATCTTCTCTGATGAATTTTAGTGCAAAATAGGGAACTCTACTGTGCTTCAACTGACACAAATCCTCCTAAAAGATTTCAGCTCAAACCATGCACAGAGAATTGCTACACATAGGAATGTATTATTGGGTGCCAGTGAGAAAACCATTCATTTCTGCCCGAAATGCAGAAATTTGTTTGCAATGGTGTTTGGAAAGAAGAATCTGAGGATTGGAGACAGGTAATGTGGTTGATGAATCAAGCTACACATTATTTTACTCTAATGGAAGAGGTCAAATTTGACGAAAACTCCTTGAAGTCATATCCATCTTGCCTTACTCAAACTACACAAGGGTCTGGTGGGAGTATCATGATATGGGGCATTTTCTGTAGTCATGGAAATGGTGTCCTGGTATTTAAAGTAAAGAAACAGCCATGAAATATCTAGATATACTGGCAGACCAACAGCACCCTGCAATGTTGCATTTTTACCCTGATGGCCATGGATACTTCATGGACAACAATAATACAACCATACATTGTGCCAGAAGTGTTCAACATTGGCTCGCTGAGCATCAGTCTGATTTCCAACACCTTCACTTGTCATTATTTAACCCAGATCTTAATCCCATGGAAAATGTGTGGGATATGGTAGAAAGACAGATCTGATACTACTCTATCTTTCATCTACTTTGAAAGATTTAAAAAGCCCCAGTGCAGGGTATTCTCTGGATGTATATGAACTTCAGAAGTATGTAGACTTGATGTCCAAATGAATCAGAGCACTTATTTGTGCAAAAGGTGGTCCAACAAAATATTGATCTTGGGTTTCTAATTCATTGGCAAGTGTGTGTAATGCAGACAGATGACTACCACATAAAGATGATTTTTTAATAAATTAAGTATGCATAAATTACATTTACATGAAGTATTTTAGATTTTAAATTTTATTTAAGTAAAAATTAATTTCTAATTTTTATTAATAAAATACATTAGAATGCATTTTGGCAAAAGTATCAGTTATGGTGGCAATCTCAATCGCGAGTTATTGAAAAGAAAATTCGCGGATAGGGTAACCCCCGCTTGACGATAACTCCTGGGTAATTCCAGTTTCTTATTCTTGAACTGGCGATTACCAGATCCGTGAGTTAAGTGTTCGCAAAATGTTAAACTCGTGGTGATTTGATATTGATAATGACGTGGTATATTGTTTACATGTAGCATGTTGTATCTTGGCACAAGATGTTTGATTCACAGCTACTTTCTTTTTCTTCTCATGGCTACTACATCAAATAAGAGTAACTTTTATCTGGTGGATTCTTATTGAAAAATACAAGGAGATGTTATTCATTGCAAGATAACCAGTGCAGTTTGCAATAAGAAAAAGGCCGGGATTGCTTGACTACTGATTTCAATGCAGCCAGCCTTTTGAAACGAAGTCGGCAACAGCTGCAAAATAAGTATATAAATATGCAGAAGGAATCGCAAAAAGAAGCTTTAAAATGTTTAAACTTTCAAAACTGGAGGAGGAATGAAAAAATTACTGACCACATCATTAGATGAACTGCTGGCCGCTATGGGTGCCCTCATTGAACCATTACCATTTTGATACGATTGCAACGACGATTGTGATACTGCTGTTTCATCAGGAACTCAGGGTAAGTTTACATAGATTTTTTTTTGTTTTTATTTAGCTTTTAATTTAAATTTTCCCTATTATTCTGAATAATTTTTTTGATAGTGATTTGTGTTTTATTACATAAAATAATTCTAATATGAATCACATTATGAGATGTTGAGTAAAAGAATCAATATAATTGAGAAACTTTCTTTTCAAAATACACTTTTAAAATACATAAGTTAATCTTTCTGTGATCCAGGAATGCAAATAACATGGCCTGAGAGTTAAAAATTCAGTTGGTTTGACTTGATTTCTAATTAATGTTGCATTTTAAAGTAATGTGAGGTCTATTTGCAATGGACCTCATCATTGGAACCTCTGTCAAATATCAAGGACAACACACCTGCATTAGTAACTGATTCTAAATTGCCACAGTACATTAACCTGAGAACTTTCAACGATGATAGATTTCAGGTTTTCAGAGGCACCAAACTCGCTGGCTATGAATTTTTGACCACGACCACTCGTCTATTGTGCTCACAAATATTTGATTAGAATTATGTAAAAAAATAACTCACATTGTGCATAAAATGTATGTGTATTTTTCATAAAAAAAATAAAGATGACATGCACATCTTTTGCACATATATAAGAGAAGATGTAAACTATTACATCCAATTAAAAATGATTAAGAAAGAATTAACTTCTAAAATTCTGGATTTATGTATTAAAGTAATTATCATTGCTTAATGTGTACAAAGTATCAAAACTTGAAAATGTATATACTTTGATTTCTCATTAAATTATAAATTGTGCATAATCCCCTTCATAGTATCAAAACTTATGTATAATGAAGGACTTATAGAAAAGTAAAGTTATTAAGTAAAAGTAGGCAAAGCTTACAAAATTTCTTTTCGATGAATAAGATTTATTTTAGTGGAATAATTTGTAGTGTGGTAAAAAATTAATGTATTAAAAACTGTAGTGGCATATTAATTTAATATTAAATTAATACTAATGTATGCATTTTAAATTATACTAAATAAAAGAATTTATGCAATTTTTCTAAATTCTATCATTTATTGCATCAGAAACTAATTGAAGAAACATCTGACTTCCCATTCTTTCTTGTGGAAAAGTCTCTAGTTTTTGAAGAAAATGAACTTTATCGTCATTTAAATAGTCAGATTTCATTTTATCACTATTTATTATTATAACTAAAATTTATTCTATTGTTTCCTTGATTTTTAAAAGCATGAAGATGTCATATTTTATAATGAATTTTAACTTCACTAAAATTTACTATACCTATTTTCAAAATGTACAAAATACGTTTGCAAGTTTTCAGAATAATTTCAATTATTTTTTAAAAATTATATTTATTATTTTTATTTTAACTTACTTACTATTAGTTACTATAATAACAAATTAAATAGAGTTTTTTTGTAAAGTGAAATGTTAAAAATATCATTAGAATAGTTAGTTTTGAATTTTTTCTGCTATCAAAATATTCTTTCTGAAAAATTGTAAATATTTTGTATACGTAAAATTTGTTTTCTGTTCTATATTGTAAAATATTGATAAATGTAAGTGTATATGTAGTGTTTTGTGACAAATAAAATCAGTATAATTATTATCAGTATAAATAGTATAATTATTTTTGTTAGATGGAATTGAGAAGATTCAGTAACATGTTCTGTTTTAGATAAATGTGTCTTAATGGGGCCTAAAATTCAATTAACAAATGTATTCTTCATAAAAAAAAAAAACTGGATTTTTTATTCTACGATTTTATAGAAATCATAAATTAAGAATAATAATTAGACATTAGAAATTATATAAATTAATGATTGTATACATAATAAACATTCTATTTAAACCTACCAAAGGGTTGCTGGAAAATTTCAAATCAAAAAGAAGAATAAATTAGGATACATATACTTGTATACAATCAAAATATAAATTGAAATTTTAAAATAATATGAGTTTTGAATTCTCATTGCATAACATTAAATAATAACATCAAACGTAATTTTTAGCTGAATCATGAAAAAAAAAGTGTATTGAATTGCTAACGTTGTTCCTATGTTAAGGAATGAAAACTGGCCCTCTTTCAATACTTCCAATGTTTCTAAATCCTCAAGCAGAAAAAAATCGAAGCGGTCGTCCATATTTGTTTACAAATCCGCAAGTTACTCTTCGAAACTGGCGGGTTACCTTTGGATGAATAAACCGCGGATTTGGTGCAATCCGCAGTTGAGAATAATGATGTTTTGCAAACTGCGAGTTACCTCTGGTTCGGGGATAACTCGAGGTTAACCCGCGATTGAGAATACAACCGTTAGTGACTAATCAGCGAATAAAGAAATGACTACAGCTCAAATGTGAAGCTTTAGTTTAAGAAAACATAGAAGAGAGAGAGCAAAATAACACTATGTGCAAAATTTTACCTGTACTGTAAAGAACAGGTGCAGCTCCTTGAGATGTTGGTGTATGAACTGTGAAAAAAAAGACAGCATGAAGTTAAAATGTTACAAAACATACTAAACTATAATGAAAAATACTGGATATATGATCCGAACAAAAGAGTGAGTAAAGAGAAACAGAAAAATAATTTAATACATCTATAAAAAAATTAAAGTTTAAATTTCTTAAAATTACTTTTTAGTAAAGTTTTGTAGTGACAAATTCATAACTTCGCCTAATACAGTTTAAAGATAATAAATCATTAATGTTAGATAATAAAATTGCTACTAATTAAAAAAATTCACTGAACAAATAATTAAAACATCCAAAATTTCCTTAATTTTTAAAATAACATAATGGTATCAAATACAGCACAAGTTTTTGAGCAATTTCTTTCAGTACTGACAAAAATTCAATTTTATCACACAGATGGAAGAAGTAATAAATTTAAAAGACTTAATTAGCAAAATAATTTATCAAAATTAACGATTGATTTTATATTCAATTATTAAAAAATCCAACGGAATATTGGAAAAAATTCTGTCAATTAGAATTTTTTGCAAGAATAATTTATGTATTTGCATAAAAAGTACATAAAAACAATGCTCCATTAAAAAAAAACTACATAGAAAATTATTACTACAAAATGATTTTTAAGAAACAAATTTGTTAGAAAACTTACATTTCAAATAAGAATACATAAAAGAAACATACCTGACATAATGGGAGAATTGGTCCCACTGTAAGCTGGAAAGGTTGGTCGTTGTACTGCAGACATTAAAGGTTTAAAATCTGTTCCTACCGGCATGTGAGTTGCTACAGAAGTCTATAAAGAAATGGTATCTTTTATGAAAACCACATTAAATCAGATATTTATAATTCATACAAATAAAAGCAAATCACCATAATCAATTTTTCTCAATGAAATGTTATGCATAAATGTAGAAAAATTGACTATTAAAACAATGCTTTCATTTGAAACTACTTACATCTGAAAATTATTTAGTTCTAAGCTTCCGCATGGTGAGTGAGCAAGCGAATATTAATGCCACACTTTTCAGCTACATGTAAACTTTTGGCAACAGACCTCGTAACTTTGAACCATGGTCAAGTGATGAGGACAACAAGTGTGTTATGCATCTTTATTGACTGAAGAAATGTGAAGAAACCAGGGAAGGGATGGAGGAAAGATATGTCATTCTCCAATATAAATTTCTCCATGAGTGAGCAATGTTTGACTATCACCAAGCTTGTAATTTTGTTATGGTAGCTATGAGTAATCTACATCAAATCAGACAGGAATGTAAAATAAGGAAAATTTGAGGAATACGTTGAGTTATAAACAATTTTTGTAAACAATAACTAGAAATTTTAGCAGTCAGAAAGTTTCCTCGAATCTCTCGTGTACTATAATCAAAGTAACTTTATCAAGTTAAAAACAATAGTTATAGATTCCAATATTCCATTCATGGAACATCTAGATTTTTTGATAGTGTAGAATGATATATATAGAAATAAAAATGAATGTTTGTTTGTATGTCTCTGTCATGCCTTCCTAAGCTGATCATCGGATTGTGATGAAACTTTGGGGAATGATTGGACACATTCCTGCGAAGTGTTCCGAGTTAGTAAAATTGGCCCCTTAGGGGCATTAGATATATATTCCCGTCTTTGGACCATTAGATCAGTGATTCCCAAAGTGGTATATATAGACCCCCCAGGAGTCTTCAACGACCTGCAATGGGTCCTTGTAAGCTTAAAAATAATTTGGGGGTCCATGAGGTGTAAATGGAGATCTGACTTATAGCCTAAACCAAATTGTGACTTCAATTTTAAAAGAAAATTTAATCAAGAGTATAAACCAGATTTACCTATTTAAGAGCTTTATTTACTAAATTTACTGGGGTTAATTTGCAGTTACAAGGCAACAGCATACACATTTTTATTAAAGAAGGATCATCATTTCAGTGTTTCTTGTGTGCAAGAATCAAGCTAAAGGAGTATAAAACTGGATGTCATGAATTTTATCAGTTTCAATTTGTCATAGACAATCTGCCATGAAAATGATGTTTTAACCTATGTTCAACATTTAAATGCCCTTTATTCAGCTTTTGAAACTAGGCTTGAGAATTCTTTGACTATGGTAATATCACAGTAGGTAATGAATTCATATTATCCCATTATAAAGAATGTCTGATTACAAAAGGAACTCATCTTAATAGCCCTAACAAAGACCTTAAAGTAAAGTTTAGAAACAAATGTCACACAGTAATTTTTGATATTAAAAAAGATATACCTATTATCTATACCGAATTATGGATGATCCTAAGAAAATTTTTAACAGCTTTTCCTGGGGAAGAGGAGTTTTAGAGTGGTTGCAAATCTCCAAAATAAAAATAGAAAAAAAACCAAGTAATAATAATAATATAATAAAATAACAATCAATTCCCTGCTTAGGTCAACAATTTTTTTTTATTTTAGTTACTTATTCTTAAATAATTGCAATTAATATAAATATGTATACCGGTAGCACACACAGGAATTTTTCAAGGGAGGGTGGAGGTACGGGCCGAAAGTTCACCATTCTTGTATCGTACTTTTAGATTTTGTTGGTTTTCGAGAACAAAACACAGTAAAAACTATTTATTGAATAAATAATTAGCATTAATTAATAAAATTAATCATTAATAACAAATACTTAAATTTTACGTACTATATACTTAGAAATATAATCAATCGGAAAATATCAAGGCTTGGGGGGTCCAAACCCCCAGGATCCCCCTGCATGCCCCACGGATGTATATATATGACAGAATCACTATTAAGTGACAAAATAGAAGGCAATTTTCCATTTTCCTTTCTATATACACTGTTGGACTATTTTGTTTGTCAACATTTATTCATTAATTAGAATGAATTATTCCAATGAAATAGTATAGTAAAAAGAAATCAAATTCTTAAAAATTAGATCATCCTAGCAGGATTCGAACCCAAGACCTTGGATTAGAAGTCTAACGCTTTATCCATTGGGATACAAGGACAAAACAAGCAATTTTCCTTTTATGTATAGTATTGACTATTTTTGTTACTATTTATTCATCAATTAGACAGAATTAATGAATTAATAATTGAAAACTGTATTAACATCAAGTATCATCCACTACAAGGTTAAAAAAAAATTTATTTAAACTTGAGTGAATGAATATAAAGTATTTTATTAATGATTGAAACTTTGAACAAGACATAAATAAATATACATATATAGGGAGAGTGGGAACTAATAGTAGGAACTGAAAGAAAAAAAAACCCCGAAAAACATGGCAAGGGGGGTCTCATGAAGCAAAAAGTTTGGGAACCTGTATTAGATCTACAAACTTGAAATCTGAAGGGCATTTGCCTTTCAATGATTAGAAATCCACTAGTAATTGGGTTTGCAAAAAATGACCACTAAGGGGTGTTCAAGCTTAAGAGGTATTATAGATAAATATTCCTGTTTTTGAACTATTAGACCTACATGCTACTACCCTTTCATGGAGTAGGGATCCGCTACAAAAAGTGTTTTGATAATCAATCTAAAAGATTGTTGTGAGAGCGTAAGGGGCATTACAAAATAAATATTACACCGTTTTTGAACTTTTAGTTGTATAGATTTGAAATTTTGTCAGCAAGTGTTTTTTTTGTTGTTGTTGAATGCAGATCAGTTCAGAACGGATTTTACTAAAATTGATTGGGGAGGGGGATTTTGCTGGGACTTATAAAAAGGAATTTCATTATTGAAAACTACTTACTGTGATGAAATTTAGTATGTACATTACTTTTGTTGAATGGAAATTCAATAAGAAAGGATTTTACAGAAATAGACTCCTATGGGGAAGAGGGAATCTTCTGTGGTGTACTGATATAAAAAAATACTGCTTTCAAACTACTAAACGTACAGTAATGAAATTTGATATGCGCTCTGTTTTTGAATAGCACCAGTCTTACAGAAATTGACTCTCAGAGGTAGTTACTGGAGTTTATTGATAAAAAAAAAAAAAAATTCAGTTTTTGATCTATTAGATTTAGACTTGAGATTTGACAAGCATGGTTATTTTATTGGAGCAGAAATCCACTAAAAATAGATTTTGTGGAAATGTACTTGGGAGGGGATTATGAGAGAGTAAAGGTAATTCTACTTCAATTTTAGAAACTATTATTTGGAAGTTTGGTATTTTTTAAATCAAGAACTATAAGAATATTTTTCAATACAATCGAATTCTAATGTTAAGATATCATTAATATATATATATAAAACAGTATATATTCATATAACACCATGTGATACCACGCCACCAGCGAAATGGTTGGTAACGGTAGCATATATAAATACATCAAAATTACAATATTATTTAGAGGGATTTCTCAATACTGAAAAATTAATCTGTATTTTCTTTCCATATACAATTTTTTATAGAACATTATGAATAAAATTGTATACAAAAAAAACTTCAATTGACAACAGAAAACCTTAGTGCATACAACTTGTGCTCATGCAGGAGAGGAAAAGTACTTGGGTTTGCCTCAGGGTCAAAAATTCCAGTATTTATGTAAACAAGGTAAGTGATATTGATGTTGGGAAGGAGTTACTTTAGGCAGACATAGTAAAAATGGTGGCAAACTAATTCCTTACTTGCGCCACAGCAGCTGGAAATAAAGGTTTAGGAGGTGCTTGAACAGAGCTGGTGGTGATTGTTGAGGTTGGCATCATTGGACCAGGAGGCATGGTTCCAACCATGGGTACTCTATATATAATGAAATAAATGAATAAGGTAAAAGATATATTTAAAAACTAAATTTAAAAGCAATCAAAAATTATAAGTAGTCAAAAATACATTGAATATTTTTCCTAGAAAAGTTACTCAAGTATTGCAAATCAAGATATATATTATAAACGTGAAAGTTTGTGAGAATGTTTGGGAGTCTTTCATGCAAAACAACTGAATGGATTTTATTGAAACTTTACAATAGTATAGCTTATGCATCAGAATAACACATAGGTTATAATTTATAAAAATATTGTGTGAAGTGTCCAAAATATAACAATAATTGTCAAGTAGGAAAATTCTGCCATATGCAAAAAAAAAAAAAAAAAAAGCCCACAACAGCAAATATCTATCTTTAGATGTGAAGAAAACCTTTGATTTTGTTTTGTCTACGCCAGGCGCCAGGAACTGCGAAAGCTTGAACAGGCGGAGTTTGAGGCTGATTACAATTTTAACATAAAATAAATACAACAAAAAAGTAATATTAACGTATTACACTTCCATATATAAATTATTTATGCTATTTTAATCGAAAAGAACATTGTTTATTTGCTTATAATTTTAGAAAAGTTCGAGTATATATATGTTACGTTCGCCAAATATTAAATCTTAATATGTACGGACTGCGCAATATTAATTAAAGTAAAAATTCACTGAAATTCTAAAGACAAAACACAGACAATTATTCTATAAAATCTTGCAAACACGAATACATCTCGAATCAGTTGACCTGAAAAGAATGCATTTTGAACTAAGATAGATTTGCGCCATTTTTCAGAAAAAGCTTTTAACTGTTTTTTAAATCGCGCTATATAGTTTTCAGTTATGGTAACTTAAGATCGCTTTTACACAGAATTCAAGATTCGTGTACTTTCGATTTACACAACGTGAGAAAAAAAAAAACGACATTTGAATAGTTTGAATGATGTTAGTGAAATTATTTTGTAAGTTAAATATTATATAACAGAGGTCCTCACACTCAATAAATGTCTTAAATCCAACGAAGATCGATTCTCCTATTTGAATGCAAAGTTGTAATAATAGTTTCATTAAGCAAGGCGATAATTTAAAATTTAAGTACTATTCATAGTGGCTCAAAAAATATTGAAATAAATAATTTACAGTTCAAAAGATAATATCAAAGTACAAAACAAATTTAGTTGAAAAAGATCAAGTGTAGGGACGCCCATTTCATTAAACTTGAAAACGGTAATAGTTATTGTTAGAATATATTATAAACCTGTAACAAAAACTACACTAAAATTGATACTGGATGTATATCCAAGGCTTTACAAGTCTGTCAATGCATAATTCTAAACCTTTCAAGAAAGTGTAATAATAAGTATTATAATAATTAGTAAAAAAGATAGTTTTAATATTTTAAAAATAGAAGACAAAGTAACATTTTTATTCAACTGGGAATTACTTAAATAAATTTTAATTCTTTATAGTATTTTATTTTTTTAAATATGTTGCATCAGTTAAAATATACTCAAATTTTAAATATTTAATAACTACCGTAATCCGCAGCGGCGTATTATCCGCAGAGCCCTTTTTTTCGAGTAAAAAAAAACATCGCTTTAATCCGCGGCAGTTTTGGCGGCGAATAATCTTGCTCCTTGAACGCCGACGGTCTGGTTGGTGGAATATCAAATGATAATGGAACTTCGTCCATATTATATATATATATAAATCAAATCCTCTGTAAAATTATTTTCAACAATAATTTGCTTGCAAATGTCAAAAGTCGTCCAATTGTTTTTCCCAGTCATCAGGTAATTTCTGTCCGACCGTTGAACGACCATTTCGCGTGCAATAACTCGGGCTTTCATTCTGAAGCTAACTGTTGAGACAGCTTTCCCATCGTCCCTTTCTTTAAAATCCATTTATTTATTTCTGCCTCTAATTCCTGGCCAGTGAGGTTTTCCACGACGATCGGCCCTTTTACGTCTATCGCAACCTTTCAAGTTTTGTTCCTTTTCCCACAAACGAATATTCGATTCACAACGTTGAAAATCTTGCAGCTTCGATCTCGACTTCTACAGCGTTTAATTTGAAGTCTGCAGAATAGCTAACACGCTTCATCATGATAAAAACTTTCAAAGGATGCAACACCTCTAGTCAAGAAAAAGTTGTAAATGACGCCAGCGACTTGTAACTGCTATTTCCTTCCAAGGAACCAAATTCGCTATTGAACTAATTGACAAACACTAATTATGGCCGTAATACGTCAGCCGAGTCGTGAAAAGCGCCATCTATTATTTATTTTATAAAACATAATCAGCATTTCTTTCAAAACTTTATTAACTTTCTGATGGAGAATGTTTTTTCTCAGATAATCCGCGGCGGCGTATAATCCCGCACAACGAAATTTGAAACTTTTAACACATAATCCGCGGATTAAATACAGGAAAATACGGTACTTATCAAATTCAAAGTTTTTATAACTTCTTCATTTATAAAAATAATTGCATGAAACTTTTTTTTCCGTGTATGGAACATTTAAAAAATGCTCACAATTTTAATTCAACATTTAATATACAGTTGTGAAATTTTGTAATTATAAAAATTTCTACTTTTCTCAACATACAACTATTTTTAAAAAGGTACATTTTCGTTTCTGGTCCTAAAAAACTTGCGATGGAGTGAGAATATTTAAGTCCCACTGTTCACTTACTCGAGAGATATCATAGCGAGAGGAAAGGGGAATTTCCATGACAATGTGTTATGCATTTAAAATGTTCATGCAATGCGAAGGGGGAAATAAACCTGTCTGACAGAAAAGCTAAAAAATTTCAAACAGGGGATTTTAAGTTATACACTGGGTAAAGCCCAGCAACGCCGGGCTAAGCGCAGAAGGGGGGAGTCATTTTGAAAAAGAGTATTAGAAGTGCTGCTATTGTGAAGGAAAAGGAAAATTTGTAAAAGTAGAGAAAGTCTGAGCAACGCCAGGCCATGAAGCTAGTAGTTAATATACGGAAATATTACAATGAATTACACACACATATAATGCATTTCTCTACATTTTTTTATCCTTGAGCACTATCATGATCAGCATTTTTCCCATATGTACAATGTTATAATGTTTCACTAATTACTTTAACTGTGTGTTTCATTACAATTATCATAGTCTTATTTATGGTAAAGCATTTTTCAAAATGATGAAAAAATAATAAAGGGCTCTTTTCAGAGTGAATTATAATTTTATACTGGCAAATTTTTTAGCAAATACAACAGATTTACTTTTTAATAGGAAAAACAACAAACGTAAAATACGCAATAGCACAAATTCAAAGTACACACATCAATATAAATCTATAATTACAATATTTCACATGAGGGGCAATGAAATAGTGACTATTAGACTTTGCTGTACTTCAAAAAGCTGCTTCCCTACAACATCCTTATACGTGTTATTCCTTTTATAAGACTTCTACAAGCTTATACAGTTCTCATTAACTAATCCTCCTAAATTCTTTCATTCACTAAATGAAGAAGCATTCCCTTTGTCAGCAAATGATTTTTTGGCAACATCTTTTTCGACAGAGAAACAAGCATTCTGAATTTTGCATAACACTCAGTTATTTTTAATAACCAATTCTCAAGCCTAAATCACAACTTTGTAGTACATGTCTAAAGGTCCCTGGCTAAGGTTCATGTACTTATTTATTATAAATTATTAAAAGATAGAAGCTTAAAGCAAAAATATAGTTTCATAAAATATCACAGTAACTATCAACTTACCCAGCTGGCATAAACCCTGGTGGCATACCTAAAATATAGAAAATATTTTATATTAAAATACATAAATAATAAACCTTTCTCATCATAAATCCAGAAAATGCCACTTGTATTTACGTAAACCAACTAATTTTAGTTTCCTTTACTAAGTTTGTTCAATGAAACTATTAGGAATCTTTTGAAATGTACTATTGAAGTTTATATCAATAAATTTTTGTGTTCCAGAACACAGTATAATGAAAATTTTCATAAATAAAAAAAAAGTTTACTTATCTACGCACGTAAGAAGTTATACTTCTTTGGCGTAACAAGATTAAAATATTTATCAGGGCAAGCTGGGCCAAGGACGATTGATTGATTGAAAATTAACGTCACACTGTTCAGCTACACGAGGGCTTTTGGCGACGGATCACTTTAATTTTGAACCATGGTCAAGGATGTGGACGACACCTGAGCTGGCACCCCTCTCCTAACTACCACACCAACGGGAGGACGTTTCAGCTCTCGACAGATTTAACGTGCATCGCTGCCCTACACGGCGGGTCTTTAGTGGTACAGGGTTCGAACCCGTGACAAAGCAAGCCACGGTCTGATACCTATACCACTCGGCTACCGCGGCCACTGGGCCAAGGGCGAAAGGCACTCACTAGCAGAGTTGAACAATACTAACCTTCAGTCAATTGTACCAGGCAAACCTGAAATAATAACTATTTAAATAAATTTAAACACCCCCGCACAGAGAAAATAGGATCAATAACATGGAGGGGGTATCAGACTGTATTCGGAGATGAAGTGAGCCAAATATGACATCTGAGAGCTCATATTGAATGTCTCGGCATGAAGAATCATTCCTGAGAAAATTAAGACATCCGCCTGAAGAGCCCCCGAGTCATGGTCATTTGAAAATAATTAAAACATTTAAAACAATTAAATAAAATAGAAGCAGGGCACCCAGCAACACAAAACTGGGCCTGGTTGTGAGCAAACACACAAGAGGAATCTATTAGAACTGGTCCAGAATCTGTAGTTGCAAATAGGGTGGCGCTAGCTCGGGAAAGGAAAATGAATTTAACTCCCTCCCCCCCGAGAGGAACAACTACGACGTAAATGGTCACGTACATCCCAACGATACACATAGTAGTAGGTGATCTCAAAGTTTCATCCTTCTATCTCTGTAATATTGTTATGTCATCAAAAGATCACCCCCCCCCCACATAGGAGAATTATAACAGATGAAACAGCTCAACGAGGAGAACCTATGGCCCGAGTTTCATTAACTAATCTCAAAATTCCTCGGAACTATGTGGAATTTTAAAAAAATTATAATTTTAAAATGTTAAATATGGGTAAAGAAATGGGGCTATACTCCTGAAAAAATATACCTAAGATGCTCATAGCAAGAACTATCAGGGGAAGCCCTGAAGGGGGGGAGGGGGCAATTGCACGGAAAGCTCGCGCTAATACGAAAATATGGCGGGCCACCAAAAATCAAGTTCCAAGCTCAATTCCTGGGAGGGGGGGTGAAATTTTTTCCAGTCCCCATAGCATTAACATAAGAACATGATATTTTAGTGCTTAAGCCATCCCCAAGCCTACACAATGGGAATGAAGCAACTGACTGGATGGGTTTCAACTTGTGGAACACTTGGTTCAAATCTCAAGTCCAAGACTCGAACAGGAGCCAAAATATTGTGAATTTAAACAAATTTAAAAAGTTTAAGACAGTTAAAAACTATGGAAGAAATAGCCATATGAGCACACATATGAAATTATAATAACTGGAAGAGCAGATAGAGAGGGATCAAATGAGCCAGGTCCTAATGAACTGTGAGGCTCAGGTGCCGAGATATTGGCCAAAAAGCTGAAGAGGGGGGAATGTGTCCAAACACAGATATGGTTTATAACAATAGTTGTTATGATACCCCAAATATCAGTCCCATAGCACCAAAAAAGTGGCATGTTATATTAGACAACGGTGTGTCCGAGCGCATCGGTGTCGTGAAGGTATGCGCACACCTCCGTGACGGTGTGCGAGCACATCGTAAAAATTTACCCTCATCCTTTTTCCCTAACGTCAAAAATAAATGTACGGATACAAAAGGCTCTTATAATTTGCTACAATGTAATAAATGTGTTTATGTTCATCGCAATGCGTTCGCAGTAAATATATCTATAATCATATACATGCAATTGTTATTTAAATAGGAAAACTAATATTTACTCTTATGTTTTATGTATATAAAATCTGACATAAAAAATGAAATACACATTTTCACTCATGTATTACACTTATAAATGTATCAATGCTACACTATGTATTTTATAATTAATTTAACAATACTAAGTTAAGAACAAGTTTATTATTTACCAGTGATCCCATGAGATAGTCATAAATAAAATTACATACAAAAATTATAATACTTATCTTAATCATTTGTACAGTTTATAATAAATTATTTAACTGTTGATTAAAAGTTACGCGATTCGCTTCCAAAAGCAAACCGTTTTCTACATAGGTGTGCGTATGTGATGTATTGGGTGGGAGGAGAGGAATAAAGAAGCAAAAATATGAAAAAAATCCTTCGCAAACATTGTCAATGCCTTTTTATTGCGTCCCAAAGCCTTCAGAATAATTTTATAGATAGCAGTGCACAGGAAAGGTCCTACTTTGGAAAGACGTAAATATACGTCAAGCGTAAATAATGCTTTGGCTGAGCGAAGCGTTTATATACGCCAGTGGAACTTAAAGAGTTTACTGCTGTGCCATAGTTTAAGCATCAAAGTATAATATTATTGAATTCAAAACATTGTTATTGTTTGTGGGGGGGGCGATTAAAATTATGATTGAATATTGGGTCGTGAATATTGAAACTTTGAGAAGCACTAATTTACTCTTATGTTTTATGTACATGAAACACAATTTAAAGATTAATTTATTATTTTTTTAAATTTCCTGTAAGTATATTTGGTTTTAATAACAAAAAGTGTTCAAACAAATGCATCATAGAAGCTTCGTAGGCGAAGGACGATCTTTCCCTGTTAGTAGTGACATCACAAATCAGCGCAAAAAAAAAAAAAGGTTCTCAAACACGGTAGCTCAGTGGTAGAGCATTCGACTGCTAATTGAGAGGTCCCAGGTTCAAACCAAGGTACCCCCTTCTTCAAGGAAGTGAAGAGAAATATCATTGAGAATTTCGAAGGCGGGAATGATCTGTCCCGTTCTGTATATTTCTAGACAAAGCATTTTCGTATCCATTCCTATGGAACGCAAAGCAAAGGTTAGCTGACAGGGGCAGGGGGTATAGCTCAGTGGCAGGGCATTCGACTTCAGATCAAGAGGTCCCTGGTTCAAACCCAGGAGTCCTCTTCAACAAGGAAGTGAAGAGACTTTTTTTTTTACAATTTCGAAGGCAGGAATGATTTGTCCTATTCTGTATATTTCTAGGCAAAGCATTTTTGCACCTGTGACGGTGTGCGCACACTTCGTAAAAATTCACCCTCTTCCTATTTCTCTAACACCCCAAAAGAAGTATAACTTCAAAAAAATTACAAATATCTTCTAATTTCTATAATAAGATTATACGTATCTATTAGCTGTGAATTTAAAAGTCAAACAAATTTTCCTTTGCTTGTTCTCTGTATTCATTTTTCAACCCCAAATACATAAATTTATAATAAAAAAAGCAAAGTAATTGTGTGTGTGATTAAAGTAGAATTATAAACCAATTTCAATAATTTCTGGAAAAATAATTTTAATGACATGGAGGATTCAGTTAAGTCAAGTCTGTTAAAAAAACAATGTCACAAAATGGTATAAGATTCACACCAATTTTAATTTGGATAAAAGAATTTTTGCTTTTTTAGAATAAAAAAATTTAAAAAATAAGAAATTTTTTAGTGTTTAAAAGATAAAGACAATGTTAAAAATACAGAAAACAGAATTACACTTAAATTTAAGTATACATAAAAGCTTTTAAAAAGCCAATGTAAAAGAAAAAAAAGTTAAAATGGAATAATTTAATCTTGTAATAAACCAAAGTAATACAAACACATTATTTGGAGGTGGAAAGAAAACTATTTAGGAAAATGGGGTTAAATATAAGCACCTTACAGGCTTATATATTTCTACAGTTACATTATATTTTAACAAACAAAATTTAAAATAAACAATTTCTATATCAATTGCTATTGAAAATTAGTTAGCTTATAGATTTTCAACACAAAAAAACATGTTAGAGCCATAAGTTAACTGTAATTATAAAAGAAAACTTATGACTTTTAAAATTCTGTCTCAGCTACAAATCTCGATTGTAACTAAAACTAAACACAGTGGCATTGCAGCCTATTAAGACCAAGGCCTAATGTGCCCATCTCAGTTTTTTTCAGCAGATGTTTCAGTCGGGCGGTCAGTCCGATATGAAACTCCCAGTGTTTAGTTCCCAAGCAAACTTTCTTATTTTATTGTCCCAGAGTTGAAAGACTGAGTCGACCTTGCCCAAATTTCGGTTTGACCCTGACCTGTGGCATGGAAACGGGATGCACTACCACTCAGCCACTAGGCTTCCTTAATTGTAACTAAAAAGCATTGGAGATTATCCAATGATGGCCTCTCACACAGTTTGATTTAAAAATTATAATTAAATTTAAAAGACCAACAAATAGATTATACACATATCTGAATCTGTTTTTCATTAAAATTAACCCATTTTAATTATTTCTTATCGTTTTAAAAAAACTCAGCACAAGACAAATGTTTGTAAAAAATTTTACCACACACATACAAAATATTTTAGTTAAGATAAAACCTTTTTTATGATTCTTGGTCACAATAGGAAATAGAAAGAAAAGGAATAAGAAATTACTAATATGTTAAAATTAGAAAATAAATGAAAGAAAGTTATACAAAAGGTTTTGCCCACCTTTATTCATGTTGGTAGTTGGCAAGTCTTAAAAGAGAATGAAAGAAAATTAATATACATTTTTTAAATACAGAAAGAAGAAAAAAAAGAGTAATCTACTTCCCTAAAAATTAATCTATATTATCTACTTTGGTAGTAAAACTACCAACAATTTTGATTTTTAAAGCTATTGCCTTTTTATTTATATGATGCTGGAAAAATACACATTAAAATATTGTTCAACATATTTCAAAGCCACACAAGATTCACGTAAATAAAAAATTGTCCTTTCAGCTATTTAAAACAAATTTTATGACTTGACAAATAGATAGTAAATATTTCCAATTAAAACAATAATCAATTAAAGAAGAAGCACAGAATTTGAATGGATTTCCCTTTTTCGCAAATCACAACATGCAATTGTCTTGGTACTGATTCTATTAACACTAGAACCGTAGCAATTTTGGTATACTTAAAACTGCGGGTTGGGTCAAACTGATCCCAGTTAATAAAAACCCATGTTGTTATTCTAAAAGTATGCTGTAATTATTTGGCAAAGACATTTATACATTTTTAACATTTAATTGTTATAAGTGATAAAAAATAATAAGATATTACAATAAGGAATATTGTATATGTCTAGTATATATATGCACTACACAACCTTTCAATGAGTTGTGGAGGATATTCTCTCCTTGCAAGTTTTTTCCCAGTAATTCCTTTGTATGAAATTCATGAATTAATCCCTGCAAGATCAAGAATATATTGTAGAATACATTAATCTGGCCACCTCTTTGATTCTCCCTTCGCAGAATATATTTCCGAGTCATTTGGTCGGCAATGTCAACACAAGATCTTGTTTAGTTTTAAAATATTATTTCTGGAAGTTTTTTGGGGGGATCAATATCAACTGTGAGATAAAGGGAAGCTCAATAACAAGACATTTTTGCTGGTTTTTCCCTAATAAACAGTCAAAGTTATATCATCATGCTCCATTAACAATGTATCGTATAACAACATCTTTACTTGTTTTCACAAATTCAGGTACTTCTTTCTAATTTTGTTTCATTGTTCCAGTTAGACTAGTGTTCTCCATTTTAAACATTTGGGACAGATTCAGTATAGTAAAAAAATTATCTGTAGCGATATTTCTTCCTTTATTTTTGAAAGGTTCTATTACACCCAAAAAGACAGGAGAAAAAGGTTTTCGGGATGTTCCTCATCTTTACCCAAATATGGAAAACCATTGAACAAGTATTTACTATCAACAACAGCAGCAAGCCAGAACTTGATATGAAACTTATCTGATTTACTTGGCATAGATTGCAAGAAACGACATCTGGTTTTAGACAGAAACAGCGGTTCATCAATAGTTATATATGGTCCTGGTTTATGGCAAGTTATCGAATTTTCAGAAATGAAAAAGAATTTATCTGTTAGAAGGCATTCAGATCAGGTAGTTTTTTTTATTGAATCGCAGAAAAAAGGTGGACCCCAAACAGGTCCATGACCCACTCTGCAGTTTTAGGTATAAGTATAAATAGAGGTAATTTTATCTAATTTATTTACTATGCTAATTTCATATTGTCTATAGCGGCAAACACATTTAACTTTTGAATTAGTTTAATGAGAGTTTTTTTAAAACCCGAATTGAGATTGATTGTTCAAATTCTCATCACAGCCAGCAAGTTAATGGCAGCCAACTTGCAACTATATTTACTCTTGTTGATCTTCATGCAAGAAAAATGTTACTCACAAATATATGTCGACTAAAACAAACTATTTTCCTGTAAATTTCTTCATACATGGAAATTTAGTCGACAAAGATTTGTAAAAGTTAATGTCATAGCATTAACTAAAGTTACTTTAATTTGAATTACACATATAACTAAAACATTTAAAATGAAACAGTACAAAATGGATGGTTTTGTAGTTAGTATTAAGTTTTATTATTTCCCCCATAATCCCAAATCAAAACTATATGACGACATGTCTATACCTCATTAAACATTTCTTTAGAAAAAATGGCATGTTCATCCATAAAGGTTCACCACCCCTGGCCTAGTACAATAGTTTGGTCCTTGTAATCTGAAACATCTTTATCAACGTTGTATACATTTTTTCCAGATGTTTCTATAAAATGACCATTTGTTTCTTCTTTGTGTAATACAGACAGTAATACTCAAATTAAGTATATTCAAATTATACAAGAATGTAATCATTCTTTTCTATCTCAAAACTTTGATGCTTGAAATTTATTATCTTTCTGCTCAGCTGTAAATAAAAAATGCAAATAATTTAAAAAAATTTTTTTTTTTTTTTACCACTTATCTATCAGAAGAATTTCAAACAAAATAAACTCTTATATTTAATATATAAAGTTCAGAAAAATAGAATAAATATTCTTTGATATAAGACTCTTAACAACTGTTGCTTGATACAAAATTATCAACTATCCTTTTATAAAATTATAAACTAAGTACACAAAAAGCAAACACTTGGCTTCTAATTCCACATGCAACAAATAATTAGAAAAGTAATGTCATGTATTTTACCATTCTAAAATATTTCACCATAAAAAAAAAATAGTCCATATCTATTCAATGTACAATTATTTCAGGTTCCCTAATTCCTGAAAATATTACATATTAAAACAATTAAACTGAATTTTTGCCCCACCTTTATATTAAAAAAATTATTTTACTCTCCTCTTCCCAAGTTTTTACAACAATCTATTGCAGCGGTACTCAACCTTTTTCAGCAGGGCCACATACATATGACAGCTATTTCACTCGGGCTGCATGCATATGATAACTGTTTCTCACGGGCCGCATGCATATGATAACTGTTTCTCACGGGCCGCATCGTGAGGATTAACGGGGAGGAGGGGGTGGACACTATAAGATTAAAGATATATAAAATGCAGAAATTGATCAAAATATTAAAAGTTTTGGATTTCATTTTAAAACAATATCTAACTCCGTCAAACTCATCTCAGACACACGCAAAAGGGGTTTAATGCATTTTTTTAACCTTGCTATTGGATAATTTTGATTTCCTTTTATCAATGATCCCAAGTCCCCAACCCCCAAATATTTTGTTGCTGAAAAAAAAGGAGGAATTGAAAGATTTGTGCTTAGTGGTATAGTGATGAGCAAAATTATATATTTTTAAATATAGCAAAATTTTCATGACAACTTAAACAAGTTGTTAATTCATGTTTGTTTTTTTCTACAAAACAGTTATGATATCAATCGTCTTGAAATAACAAATATTCTTTCGATATTTTTCACTTGGAAGGCATGAAGGTTAATTAAAAATTAGTTTCCCTCATAAAATAGTTGCTATTCTTCTATTATTTATTAACACTAACAATTACAATTACAAAAAGAAAAAAAATGTTATCTCACCCCCAATTCCTACCAGCAAAATAGCAAATTTATATATGGTATTGCTTGATTGATAGAATTTCTCGCTAAATTTTAATTACATTGCTCATAAATAATTGAATTTGCTGGTGCAACAGGGCATGAACAAGCCACTCAGAAAGGTGTGATGCGCCACATGCGGCCCGCAGGTTGAGTATCGCTGATCTACTGTAACATGTCTTTATATTATACTTTACTTCATGCACAAATTACAAATATATGCATGACATCATATGTTTATATTGTTTTGTAATTAAAAAATATTTATTATAATGCAATAAATTTTACTTAACATAAAAGTTTTATATAAATATAAAAAATACATGTTTAAAACAACATTTTATTAAATGTGATTATTAGGCTTGTTTTTCAACATAAAGTTTCTAAAAAATCATTAGATAAGATCAATGAAGCTTAAATGTACTCTGTCACAAGATAAATGTATTATCTTTTCTTTAACTACTATCACGAGGCCAAAGGCATTAAATTTTTCAATCACAAAAAGGTTTCTCATTCATTCATATTTACACATGTCAAGATCTTTAAAGTACAAAGAAAATTGTTTCCAAAGGCTGACCAAATAATTATTAACAATAGCTTTATAAACCCATTCTCCTTTGTTTGAAAGACAAGTAGTTTTAAAATAAAAACATGTCAGAATCATTATTTTATACTTATAATCCAGAGTTTTAATATTGTTGAAAATGCTGTAATTTTGCTTTCTGGCATCAATGCAAAGATTACAGAAGCTTGCACAGATTTATTCAGTAAGTTTTTAAAATTATATACTAAATACACAAGTTGTGTCATAAAATAAATTTCATCATCTCCATTATTATCACTCCAAAACAGTGATCTATCTTTTGCTTAAAATACACTGAAATTAGGAAACCAAAATGTCCCAAAATAATATATAGGCACTTTATATCCTGTATCCATATCATTGTTAATTTTGTGCCCTCTTTTTAAGTTCTCTTCTTCCTCTTTTTGTCAGGATGAAAGGAACCATGTTGGAACATTAATTTACATAAAAATTAAAAGGTAAATAACTAAAGGTTTTGCTTCACTGCAGATATCAATTAAATTTTTATGCATAAATAACAGTTTATCAAATTCTATAACATTAAAATATATTTCACTTTTGAAATTTAAAACTGCATGATCCTTGAAATGCTTATCATTGATTAATTCCACAATCTCATCACAAATGTAAAATTACACATCACTATTTAAAAAAAAGTCTTCAATTAAAAGTATCATTTATTTTAGTACACATTAGACACATTTAAGAATTCACTGAATGTCACAATTACAAAAAACACTGTATTGGGTACTTCTAAATTATGAAGGTTATTCACCAGGTTAACAGTTAATAAATATTCCAGGATTAAATGCAGTTATTGATCATACTTCTTAAGTATCATGAAATTTAAATATTACCCATTGCCATTGGCCTCATTGGACCCATTGATGGATGACCTGGCATAGGTGGACCGTATGGCATGGCAGGCATGCCTGGCATTACACCTTGCATTGGATGCATACCAGGAACCATGCCAGGCATCATATTAGGCACAGTAGATACACTAGGCATAGTGGTAGGATTACGATTCTGATTGCTGGTATCTGGAGCTGAATTAAAGTTTTCATCATCGCTGGAATCGCTTTCATCTGCAAGAAAAAATATCCTTTAATAAACAAAACTATATTCACAGAACATGCAAAGAGTACAGAAAGGTCAAAATTTTCAAACTTTGCCCTTTCAATATACATATGAGATCTTCCCCTTTTCTTTTTAATAATTTTAAAATGACAGAAAGAATACAATAATTTTGGCTGGGATAGTAAAAAAATTGTCTTTTTATAAAAGTTCATAATGATACTTTTTTAAAAATTATAATAAGAATTTACAAAGGAAGTAATGTACAACATGTTGGTGAAAAAATATCCAGGGGTTTGAAAGAACAGCTCTAAATTGACTCACATCCCCCTCCCCCCAAGATCATTACTGGGAAAAAAGCATGATGCTATCTTTACAAAGAAGTCATTATAACTATGTCCAAAAAAAAAAAAAACAATATATATGCATTTTTGATAAGGGGGAATACAGAGTTGTTTCTACCAGGTTAGACTGTGTTGATCGTACTTACTATTTAGAGATTCTTTGATTAAATAACAAAATATAACCAAAAAAAAAAAAAAAAAAAAGCCTAATTCTAGAAGACAGGGTACTGATTTTTCTACAATGGCTTTGAGAGCAGGTGCATTATCTCGGAGCATCAATTTTTCACAAATCAGTATGCGATTCTCTTTTCCCAACTCATCTCTATGTAACTTTTTTTTTTCTTCCCACCAATAAAGGTCTGGAAATGACAAGAGAAAAGGTGAAGATAAAAATGAGAAGATTGTTCTGCTGTCAAAACAGATGAATTTGGAAAATGTTTCCAAAAATGGAACCGCTGATTGGACATATATATTTACTACAATGGAGAATACTTTTGTAACGTGATGTGATTGTTTAGTAAAAAGTAATTAAATACATGTCTCTTTAAAAAAAATTCATATTTTGCAGAAAGGGTACCTCTTTATTTCTTTACATAAGCTATAAAGTATTTCAGTAATAATTTTGGATAGTACAAAAGAGATGTAAAATACATAATTCCTTTTGTTTTTTTAGATAGTTACAACATTCAAACAAATTCATTATGAGTTAAAAATATAAAAATCTACAAATAATATAAGATATCATACAAAGAAATTCTACAATTTTATTTTATTTTACAAGTATTCATGAAAATTTATTTAAAAGTTAAGCAGAAGCATAACAATTTAGAAAGCAAAATCTACATTAAAAAATATTATTTAAAATATTGAAATTTAAATCAAATTTATAAATTTTTTTAAAATTCTTAAGCTTAAGTTCTTAACAAAATCATTGCAATTTATTACGGATGTAATGAATTATGATAAACTGAAGAAAAAAAAAAGCTAAAAAACCATTGAAACTATTTGGAGTAACTATTAATAGTTTTTTTTAAACTTAAAAGTTAAAAAATATTGATAATTACACCAAAGATCTAGAAAAAAATTCACAAAATCTGTAGAATTTACAAAATTTAAAAATTAGAGGAAAGAAAAAATATTATTACCTTTTAGACCACCTCTTCGTAACTTCTCACGCTCCAATATATCTTGTGTTGGAATGCCTTCCATACCATAAATTTCAATGTCTATGTTGCTTCGATTCTGTAGAGCATGTGGAACTTTAGATATAGTTTCTTTATGTACCTAGAAAACAAATAACTAATCAGAAACAATACACTTAACAAAGGCATCCAAAAAAAATTGAGAACATTTCATGAAAACAAAAATGAATCTATGTACAAAAAAATAAAACAGTTCGATCAAAAAAAGGTCATTTCCTTGTGACCAACAAAACATTCAGATGCACAACTTATAGTTTTATTTATTGCTGTTTTAAAATTTAAAAAATTTAGAATTTAAAACAATATACATATTATGATAGGAAATTTTTATTCCTGTTCAATTTTACTTGAAATAAGCCCCCCTCCCCTCCAAACTTATATACCACCCTTTTCAGAACTATAATAACTTCACCAGGAACTAGCAAATATGTATAACTAAAATTAGTTTTAATTGCAACTCACACTGCAATTTAATATAATTATAAATAATTACTATCAGTAAATTTCTTTTTTAAAAACGATTATGTTTGATCACGTTGAAAAGTACAGAAAAGAACCAATTATGTCAGAATATACATTTCCAGGTTTCATTCTTATAATGTGCAACCAACTCTATCTCTCTGTAGATATTTCAGAACTATAAGATACTGATTATGACAATTATTTCTTGTTAATGTTAGCAGGATGCAATGATTACTGATTGACACAACTGATAAATGAATAATACTGACTTGTACTAAATGTTCTGTATCAAGTTAACTTTTTTTAAGTAATATTTTAAATTTAGCTATGCAAATCTATACTTTTGCCTCCCCCCATCAATCTCTCTTTTAAAAACATCTATATTTTTGGTATATCTTGTAATTTTAAACCATGCTCAAGTGGTGAGGGTAACACATGAGCTAGCACCACATACATTAAACTTCTACATCCCGCCAAATTTAGTGGCCGTGGTAGCCTAGTGGTCAAGGTATCGTGGCAGGCGTGTCATGAGTTCGAGCCCAGTACCACTCAAGACCTGCTGTGCAGGGGAGTGAAGCCTGTTAAACCTGTTGAGAGCTCAAACGTCTTCCTGTTGATGTAGTAATTAGGAGAAGGGAAAGCCAGATCAGGTGTCGCCCTCCTCACTTAACTTTGGTTCAAAATCACGAGGTCCGTCGCCAAAAGCCTTCATGAAGCTGAACAGTGCGACATTAATATTCACTTACTTATTTACTTACCTGACAAAATTAAATTGTATGAGGAATCAAACCCATGGCTTGTCAGAAACAAAATGCTGGCCACAAATTCATGGTCATGCAGTGGTGTCATGTACATTTGGGCTTGAGGCCCGAAACCTAACTTTGCGGCGGAGGGGGCTAGTATTCTCAGTTACGCCACTGTGGTTGTGTTCACTTGGTTGTCACGGTTTATGACATCAATAATAAAAGAAATCAAATAACAGCCATTTGAACTCCCATACTAGTCATTATTATAATCTACACCATACTTAATCTGCCTTTTTTTCAAAACAAATATTCTTTCTTCTAAACCTTTTAAAATGATGCTCATTCATTCCTCTCTAGCAGTACTCCCAAATAAATTCCTCACATGAATCCTTTTGTTGAATAAAATGCACATTATTGCAAACCTAACATTTATTATTATTCAAAATCAAATCTTTGATCATGCATCACAGCATTATATAGTTCTGTAATAATCCAAGTCATAAAAAAACATAAATGATGTTTTTCAAAATAATTATTAAAAGAAACATATCAATAAAATTTTTATACAGTAATTTGAATTTCAATATGTAAAAAACACAATGAAAAAAAATCAAATTCTTATAAACTTTTCAATAAGAACTATACCATTTTTTAAAATTTTTCTTTAAAAGACAATTTTAAACATAGAATGATAAATAGCAATTAAAACTAAGAATTATTCCATACTTTAATGTATCAAGGTTACCATAATAATCTATCTGGCACTGTTAAATTCAAGAGACTCTCACATTTTTCTTTTGACTTGATGCAGTCATTCCAGGTTAATATATTATAAAACTGTCGCAAATGATGCTCAAGCACTATTTTATAAAGTATTGATAGAAATTACACTAAACTTTAAAAATTAATACTGGAATATTTTTATGTATTGAAGCTCTATACATTTTTTGACACAACAGGCAATAATGAATCATCAGGTTAAAGCCAAATTTGGCAAAATTTACAGTAAATAATACAATAATTTAATGTATTCTTTTGAAAAGCCACCAAAATAAAACCTGCATCAAAAAAGTTGTTTTTACCAATGCAATGTTAATGTACAGAATAAATTTTAATACCTTCTGTAATATTTTATACTGATTGTTAAAAGTAATGTGTGTGATAAAATGTTTCTTGGCAAAACAGAATTTAAGTCGTGTTTATATTGTGAAAAAAAATATCAACATAATGCGAATACAGATGAGTAATATATTTAATACATAATAACCATAAAAATGATATAACTTACTTGCATGCAATGAATAGCTAAGCCTGGTCCAGTATATAATTTCTTGTGGCATAAATTACACTTAAAATGCTTGGCCTTTTGATGCTGTATAAGAATTTTTTCATCATCAAACTCTCTGTTGCAGTACCTTTATTTCATTAAGGAACACAGAACACTTTCTAATAACCAACAAAACCATCTAAAGTAACATTTATACACAATGCATTTAATTAACATTTCTTAATTTTGATAATTATGCATGAACACTGCATAAAATGCATGAATATTAAATTAGGAACACAATTGAAAATATGTATTTTTAATTGAAATAAAAATCCATAGAAATAAAACTTCATGGGACAATATAGAAGATAAAACCGTGCTAGTTTGATATTACAGGACCTGCACCAAGTTGTTGTTTATAAGGACCTCATTTCTTGCATTTAATCATATATTTTTATCAAAGAAGCTAGTTCACTCACTAATCACAGTAGATGTTTCAGTCATTGTACATACCTACTGCTTGGTCATGGTCAGAAACATTTTGCAAAAAAAAAAGATTAGCATGGTTAGCTACAATTAAATAGAACATTGTCTACAAGAAAAGATGAAACAGTACTTCAGCCCTGATTACATTTGACTAGACATAGTCCTTTATAAAACTATCAAATTCGAGCAAATGTTACAGAGTGGTGTACACAAGGATAGGGTTTTGGAGTTCACACCCACCCTTAGACCATAAGATTTTTACATAGCGATGCCAAGCCTTTTCATTTAAGTGTTTTTTTAAAAAAAATACAGCGCCACCCCATAAAATAGGTCAGTACATCTCACTGCTGCTACATGATTTCTTGCTTGTGACAAGCTTAGGAGTTTTCACACGATGGACAATATCGTACTTACCATCACAACTGCATGTGTCATATCAACGTACAACACAAAATGCATACCTCCCTTTTAGAATGCAAATTTAAGTACGTTTGAAACTATACTAGGTACTTACATATTATCACAAACATATTGTTGATATCATATGAAACAAAGCACATGGTTAGCAATCCAGTATGTAGGTAGAACACATACAAAAAAGGGGTCGCCAACTTGGCAAGTTATCTTGAATGTTGACATTGTTATGATAGTACAAAAGTATTGTACACTATTTTGCCTTTTTTAAACATTATGGTACATATTAATGAAAACAATGCATTTGACAATGTAAATCATGAGAAATACAAACACATGCAAAGTAGAAAATGAATTGAGCACCAAAGAATTGCTACAGAAATTGGGATGGATCCTAGGTGGCACACTTTTTGGTGACAAAAATGTTGGCAATAAAGATAACAATACGGTAACCCTGCAACATTTATGGAAGTAGTAACCCTACTCGGACCAGATTTTTAAAAAGTTTTTCAGGATTTGAACAGCGGTCCTTTTTTTCCCCGATGGGCATGTTGAAAAGTTCAAGCCATTTTCATGAAACCATGTTTTTTCTTTTTGAAGCTTGACCATTGTTTCTTTTTATTCTTTTGAATGAAAGAGATAAGAAAGAAATGATTGCTTAGTAAACGAGTGAATGAGATTAAAAATATTTCGGTATGGATGTCCGAAATATGAAAATAATTTGTGTTTGAGAGAAATTATAGATCATTAGTTCATCAGCCTAAACCATTAATCAGCTTCGTTTTTCATCTGCGTTTTAGAAGCGACGATTTTTCAGTTTTTCTTGTAGAATCCATTCTAGAAACTGTTTTCATCGTAAAAAACACAACGAATGGAATTTCTTCGGAATAACAGGCAAGAAAGTAATGATTATTTTTTGTATGACAGGATTGATAAAATCTTGGTATGGATGTCTGAAATATGGAAAGAATTTGTATTTAATTTCTTAGTTTTCATTTGATGTTTCTTACATTGTCCATTTTAGAAACCCACATTTTTTCATCGTTTTTCGTCTCTTGACACCACTTAAAAAACCACGTTTACCCTCTTGTTTTCGTCTCTGACGCCATTTTGAAAAACGCAAGTTTATCCTTTTCATAAAACTTTTGTTGCCAAATACAGCAGTGTGGTGTGCTAGGATTTTACCAGAAATTTTTCCTATGAATGAATTAGGCTAATGAAATATATTTTAAAACAGAAAAGACAAAATTCATGATTTTTTAAAATAATTTAATGGCAACAAGTTTCCCCATTTCCAAGTACTTATTTTGAAATGGTTACAAAAATAAAATGCTAAATAAGAGTAGTAAAGAAGAAAATAGTCAGCTGATGATTGAAATATTGAGAAAATATGTTTAAGTTGGTAGGTATACGCACATAGATTTAAATATATTTTCCCACAAGTAACTAAAAGAAACATGGCAATTGCACTGTAAAACATCTTCAATTTTAAATGTCAGATATCAAATCAAAATGAATACCTTGCAAACAATGAATTATATTCATTTTTCAAATTATAAACTAATTCTTTTAATTATCTAAAAATCTAATATTCTGAGAAAATGCTATCTTAGAAACAAACAAACAAAAATATCTCCAAGACATTTCCAATTTTATATTTCAAAAATGAAGGTAATAATGTGCATGAAGCAATCATCATCATTAATATGACAATTTTCTTATTTAATAAAATTATAGGAAAAGATATAACTATACAAATATTTCACAAAACAACAATCCCTTGAAACTTTCAATGCAGTGAATTTATAATTGAGTTTTGATACACAAAAAAATTTTATACGTAGATCTTTGATAAAAGCTTTCAGGTATAAAAGAGGACATGAAATTACTTAATAAATAATGGCGGTTCTTACCTAAGTATGCATTTGTACATTAAATTCAATAAATTTCTAAATGCACATAGGTCACCTTGCAGACAATCGCTTCTCTGATTAATAAACAATCATTAGAATAAATAGGGGGAATTATCATTTAAAAGGATACCAACACCAGGGTTTAGAAGGCTTCTTCTTTTTCCGTCCCATGACTTAGGCTTTCACTACCTGGTCAAATTTCAGAACAAAGAACGAAATACAAGATTTTTCTTTATGATGACACGATACCTTTACAAATAGTAACAGATTCTAGCTTAACGAGAATTAATCGACAATAAACGAGCAAGAACAATTTTCGCGAACAAATATTTATTCTACAACACGCAAACAAGCTTTCCTACACCAGTTCACTTCTTCATAAAATTATAAAGAGCATAGGAAAATTCTCATTGCGAAAATCAAATTATTACGAAGTTGGCAATTCTTTTTTTTTTTTTACCCAATCAAGGACATGGAGAATAATTGCAAATTTTTAAAAATTATAGAATTAGATTTAAATTTTTTTGTAAATAATAATAGGCAATAAAAACATTATTGATAGGATTTGATTATAATTTCCAGACTTGAAACAAGAATAAGCAATCACAAAATCCTTTTTATTTTCTTAAAAAAAATTCGCATTCCGGAATGAGCCTGATCTTCGTATTAAGCGAGATTTCTAAAATGCTACTATTGTGAATTAAAAAAAACATTTGAATGCAACAAATGGAGTGTAAGAAACTTGTAAAAAATGATGTCTTGAGGAAGTCTTAATGTACATAAATTATTTTACAATAATTCAAACCATTTAACTTTATAAAGTTTTTTCACAATAACTATAATAATGCACATTTATACGAAGTAGTATGATTCAAATTTTTGAGTACAAGGTGTAGAAAACCTTTCTCTAGATATTTCGCAAAACCGAAGCACCTCTACCTTCAAAGTAGTCTCCTTGGGAGATGATACATGTCTGCCAGCGCTCGTATAGCTTCTGGAAGCACAACCAGAAGCCAGTTTTAGCAAACTCCCGTAACTATTACTACGATGCTCCTTTCACCTAATCTGATAACACAAAAGGACATCCCAGTAAATGTTTTTTCATTGATGAGAACAAATAAAAGTCAGACGGGGTTAAGTGTGATGAATAGGGGGGGAGGAACGTTAGTGCTTGGTGAGACAATATTACAGTCGGTCGAAAAAATTGCTGAGCACCGTGACCCTTTCAAAAAATGATTGGAAATGGAAAACAACCTTTATTGAACTGAAAACGACCTTTGTTGAAACCATCTCACTTGAAATTTATCATGAACACCATCTCATTTGAAATCGTCTCATTTGAAATTAATCATGAACACTGTCTCATTTGAAATTAATCATTAACACCGTCTCATTTGAAATTAATCATGAAACCTGTCTCATTTGAAACCATTTCACTTGAAATTAATCATGAACACTGTCTCATTTGAAATTAATCATGAAACCCATATCATTTGAAACCATTTCCCTTGAAATTAACCATGAACACTGTCTCATTTGAATTGAAAATCCTCTCCTTTGAAACCATTTTACTTGAATTGAAAATCATCTCATTTGAATTGAAAATCATCTCATTTGAATTGAAACCCATCTCATTTGAATTGAAAATCATTTCATTTGAAACCCTCTCATTTGAATTGAAAATCATCTCATTTAATTCGAAAACCATCTCATTTGAAACAAACACCACACCATCTTTTTGTTGTTTTGTTTCCACCTTTTCCTTTCCAACGACTCTTTTTATATGACTCTTGTCCATTTTTCCCCTCCTTTTTATCCAAACCTTGCCTTTCAGATCCCAAAGGAACGTTCCAGCGGTTCTTTTTGTATGAATCGTGTCTATTTTCACCCGTTTTTATACCCCAACGTTGTGTTTAGGGCCTCGATCAAAGTATCCCTCAAAGTTCTCCTGAGAGCCATCATGTATGAACAAAATAAAATTTTTCAAATTTCCCACCAAAAGATTTTTCAGGGCCGAGAGAAAATTTTTCATTCCACCCCAGAGCGACGATTGAGACAAGGGTCATCCACAAATGAAATGCTGGACAAGTCCAATGAAACAGAGGTCTCCCAAAAATAGTTTTAACACGGGGGTCCAATGACATGCTGGACAGGTAAAATGACATGTTGGACAGGTCCAATGAAATGCTGGACAGGTCCAAAGAAACAGAGGTCTCCCAAAAATAGTTTTAACACGGGGGTCTAATGACATGCTGGACGGGTCCAATGACATGCTGGACAGGTCCAATGACATATTTGGTGAGAGGGTCACCTCATTCCAATCTAGGTGACGATTCACAGGTAATTTGATGCATCTAGGGGGAACACCTCATTCCAATCTAGGTGACGATTCACAGGTAATTTGATGCATCTAGGGGGACCACCACATTCCAATCTTGGTGACGATTCACAGGAAATTTGATGCATCTAGGGGGACCACCTGATTCCAATCTTGGTGACGATTCACAGGTAATTTGATCCATCTAGGGGGACCACCACATTCCAATCTTGGTGACGATTCACAGTGATGCATCTAGGTGAGAAGGCCTCCCATCTTGGAAACGATTCACAGTGATGCATCTAGATGAGAAGAGGCGATTCACAGGTTACAATCTTGGTGTATGAATGGACAAATATTGGTGTATGAATAAACCCGAAAAAGGGGGGGAACTGCCCCCCTATTTTCGGTCTTGAAGATTTTTGCTAAAAAACATTTACTGTGCCAGAATTTGAGATGGAAACAAGACTCCAAATCCTGACAGTCTTAACAAAAAACATTTAGCCATTCAAAAGCACTCCGAAGGTGCTGGCCTTTTATACTCTAATGAGGTCACAAGAAACAATTTCTGTTGGCTGGTCCTTCCAACGTTGTCTTGAAACATCGAGTCTACTCGATTGGCCCAGACAGATTATTCAGCCTAAATGAGCGCACATTAGCTGAGCGATCCAAACTTGGTATACCCGAAAAAAGGGGGCCGAGACAACTCGACTCGATCCCCATTTTCCAATTTTTTTTTACAAAATTGAAACGCCAAAGTTGGGTTCAAAGGATATTCTGACGCGTGACTCGATTCGACCCAGATTTCTAAATACGGTAGTGGTGGTCCAACAAGTGTTGTACCGAAATCATTCTGACAAATTCATTATTTATTGAAAAAATATATACAATGAGCTACAGGCAACTATTGACAGACATGGGTTGGATGGCTCCGATAGATTATTGACCGATAGAACTATTGACAGACAGATCCATGGGTTGGATGGGTTTAAATCCGATATTTTTGACACAAGAGTTTAGTCTAAGCATGGTCAAGTCCATAGGCTCCATTTCAAATTCATCCAGGAAAGAGAAGAGATCTCCATCAAAAATAGAGGGTACCGTGTGAAGCAGCTGGAGTTCTTGGGGTCCAAATACAAATGACATGAGCTGGTCGAATGCATCTGTCGATCCCAAAGGGTCCAAAATGTCGAGCTCTGGGAGAAGCTGCATAGGTTCTGGGAGACTCTGCACAGGTGGAATCTGCACAGGCGACTGTCTGACTTGTGACAATGGAATCTGCACAGGTTCTGATACATGTAGAATCTGCATAGGTGGCTGTGGGACTTGTGACACTGGAATCTGCACAGGTTCTGATATATGTAGAATCTGCATAGGTGAGTGTGGGACTTGTGACACTGGAATTTGCACATGTTGTGGAACATTTGGAATCTGCACAGGTGACTGTGGAACTTGTGACACTGGAATCTGCACAGGTGGCTCTGAGACATGGGACACTGGAATCAGCACATGTTCTGGAACATCTGGAATCTGCACAGGTTCTGATACATGTTGAATGTTCATAGGTTCTGGGACTTGTGACACTGGAATCAACACAGGGGGTTCTGGGACTTGTGACACTGGAATCTGCAAAGTTCTAGGACATCTGGAATCTGCACAGGTGGTTGTGGAATCTGCACAGGTGGCTTTAGGACATCTGGAATCTGCACAGGTTCTAGGACATCTAGAGTCTGCACAGGTTCTAGGACATCTGGAATCTGCACAGGTTCTAGGACATCTGGAATCTGCACAGGTGATTGTGGTACAAGTGGAATCTGCACAGGTGATTGTGGGACAAGTGGAATCTGCACAGGTGATTGTGGGACATCTGGAATCTGCACAGGTTCTAGGACATCTGGAATCTGCACAGGTGGTTGTGGAATCTGCACAGGGGCCATCGGTAGCTCAGATGGTCTGGACACACGTCTCATGACGGGAGTGATGCGCACTCGTTTCTTGGGTAGAGCTTTTTCCTCCAAAGATCGCTTTTCGGCCGGTACATGAATCGGGGTAGGTGGAGGTATCTTGTAAGGAGTTTGATTAAACTTTTTCATTTTCCGAAAATCTCCCACGTGGAATCCCTTTTGAATGAGCTGGGGAAGAAGGGATTCGGGGATAATGTCCAAACCAAAGGCGGTTTTATGAACCGTTCACACAATGTAGTGTGTTCCAACCGGGATCGGATATGCCGTGTGGGGCTCCAACATGGTTCGATGGTAGAGCATTTGGTCATGGGGCTCAAAACTTCTCCGAATCACATTGGGTTGGGCTCGGCACTTGAGACTGGAGGCTGGCAATTTATAGATCAACATGGGTACATGCGTCGTTTAAATCAAGTGAATCTCTCCGGATTTCACCGTTCGCAAGCCAAAGGTAAAGTCTTTTTTGGCAAAAAATATGTTGTTGTAAATGTAAACCATTCTCTTATCGGTATTTTTGAGCAGTCTGTCTGGATTTCTCAACAGGCCTTTGGATGTTTTTTCCCACATCACGTCGTTGGGTCTTAATTCATTGACATGCTTTGTCTCCATGACGGCCCGTTTGAAATTGTCCAACCACGTCTTTTTTTGATGCCAATGGTCTTTACAAAAAAGAACAAACACTCGTTTGGCGGTGGGCTCGTGGTAGATGATACCGGCTCGGACTTGGTCCTGCCGAGCAGCATATTCCAATGCATCGGGTTTATCAGGCAGCGTCACGGGCACCACCGTGGTAGAAAGGTGCTCGGGGAAGGCATCAATCGGGTCCATGACGAATGAAAAGTGTTTAAAGCACCTCTCGCTTTTATACGTTTCAAACAGGATGCGATTCAACAAGGATTGCAAAAGGAAGCCGTGGCGTCTTTAAATGCGTCCGTCACAGTACCAACATGGATGGACGATCACCAGGGGTGAGCGGTCAAACTTTGAGTGTGGAAAAAATCTTGGGAGTAAAAAGTTTTAAACTATACTACGTCACAGTACCACCATGGATAGACGATCACCATGGATGCGCGGTTAAACCTTGAGTGTGGAAAAAATCTTCGGAGTAAAAAGTTTTAAACTATACTACGTCACAGTACCAACATGGATGGACGATCACCATGGATGCGCGGTTAAACCGTGAGTGTGGAAAAACTCTTAAGACAATCGTGAAGAGTAAAAGTTTTAAACTATACAAAAAAAATTTTTTTTTAGAGAAACCTTTCATTTTTTCTGCCCGAGTCCTTTTTAAATTTTCTTACATTTCATTCTTTCAATTTTCGACCCTGATGGCGAAACAACTCTTGTGCTTCCCAATACGCTTTGGAAGCCAACCTTGGCGTCTAGAGTAGCCCAAAAAAATGGGAGAACTGGTCCAGTGCTATGCTCCTTTCCAGTTCTCCCATTTTTCTGGGGCTCATCATGGTCTCTAGGATGTTCTCAATGGGTTGGGTGCCCTGCAGAGGGGACAGGTATTACTCACGTCCAAGTGTTGCAACAAGCATTGCCATGGCCACAGTGTGTCTTTTCTGGCCAGTGCATCGGACAGATGGATTATACGTCGGGGACTTGAAACACGGTATCGGGCCATTTCTCTGCATAACATCCATCCAACACCGCTTGAGCCAATAGCGTCCACGTGGTCAGGTTTTGCGGACCCTGTCGTTTCCAAGCCTTATATGCCAAACGGTATAAGCTGGATTTCGCATACAGAGTCCACAGAGCTTGAATGAAGGCTCCTTTTCCTTTGGAAGCCTCCTGCTCCACGTAGTCACTGGACACGTCCTTTGGTTCTGAACGAGCAAAGGCTCTGACGGAAGAATGTCCAGAGAATGATGATCAGGGAACACTTTGGTCAGCAGCTCCCCAATACGCTGTTCAGTGTCAGTGTGGAGGTCAATAATCTCGGGAGGTTGCAAGCCGTTGACAATGATTCAAAAATGCGTCATAAACGTAATGTAATCAGAGAGTTGCACTCCCTGGTATTGGATCAGGTAGACTTGAAGGGCGTGCTCTGCCTCCATGTCTATGAGGCAAATGGCTTCCGAGTCCTGTTTTTATACTAGAGAGAAGCAGGAAGTGGCTTTTGATTGGCTCGAGAGAGAAGCAGAAAGGGAGGGGCTATGAAAGACAACAGGGTTGAACCATTATGCACCCAGGCTAGCATAATAGTTTGGAACAAGGTTGGGGGTCACCACGAGGGTTGGAAGACACTAAAAAAATTCCATCGATAAAATATTGGACAGGAGATAATTTGTAGCTCACGCCCGCATGGGTGGCAATGGGGTTCGTTTATAAGACGACAAATTGGAGGCATTCAAAATGATACATAGATTTCATTTTTTGTTCAGATTTTATTTTCCCTTCAGATTTTATTTTACAGTGAAAAAAAGTTTATCTCTGAAGAATTTCCGTTTTGTCGTGGAAAGCCACTTTTGACATAGAGATACATTGCCTGCCAACGTACGCTATTTTGGTCCGTCATATGCATGGCTCGAGGTAAATGTTTCTTTCCATTCTGTAAAATTTCCTCCAATCTTGCTTCGGTGGGCTCGCCGTACAACATTTGTTCTTGAAACACCATCGATTCCAATAAAACGTGGATGGCACAATCATGGGGTGGTACATCTCCCCGACCACACACTAAGCAATCGGGTTGACAAGAGCATGGAGCCGAAACGACTGGCATGGTGGTACGGTAAATTGTCAAGATAAATGATCAAAGAGGTGTCCAGGATAAAATTTGAAAATGAATTGGTTCTTAAAGAAATGCACTGAGCTTATATAAAATGTTTAGTAAACTAAAAAAAAAATTTTTTTTTAATGTTTGTTTATAAAGAATGTTTTTTGCAGCTCTAAACTTATTTCTCAGTTGAATTGCTAGTTCAATTTTATTTGCTGTTTTGAAAGCACTCATAAGTATGGCCTTTTCCTTGAAAACTTTAATCTCTGAATTGGAAAAAAACATTGTCCCAGGCATGCTTCAAGAAAATGCCTCCAATTTGTCGTCTTATAAACGAAGATTGGAACGTTTAGCGGGTATATTGAAATTTCAAGAACTCTTGAAAATGTATCCTGTTCCAGTCAAGGTGGTAAAGAATGAAAATGGATTTCACATTACGGACTGCGTCTGGAGTACGGAAAACTGCACTGAAGGTCCAGACACTTGTGAATGTTATTTTTATTTAACGAACCCAAAAAGTATTTTATTGTGAAACAATTGGATCATGTGGTTGTACGGGATGGATCAATACATCACAAGGATTGTTTGACAAAAGCCAGTTGTCAATGTGGGAGAATACCATCTCTATTTTAAGAACCAATTCATTTTGAAATTTTATCCTGGACACCTCTTTGATCATCTATCTTGACAATTTATCGTACCACCATGCCAGTCGTTTCGGCTCCATGCTCTTGTCAACCCGATTGCTTAGTGTGTGGTCGGGGAGATATACCACCCCATGATTGTGCCATCCACGTTTTATTGGAATCGATGGTGTTTCAAGAACAAATGTTGTACGGCGAACCCACCGAAGCAAGATTGGAGGAAATTTTACAGAATGGAAAGGAATATTTACCTCGAGCCATGCATATGACGGACCAAAATAGCGTACGTTGGCAGACAATGTATCACTATGTCAAAAGTGGTTTTCCACGACACAACGGAAATTCTTCACAGAGATAAACTTTTTTTCACTGTAAAATAAAATCTGAAGGGAAAATAAAATCTGAACAAAAAATGAAATCTATGTATCATTTTGAATGCCTCCAATTTGTCGTCTTATAAATGAACCTCATTGCCACCCATGCGGGCGTGAGCTACAAATTATCTCCTGTCCAAGATTTTATCGATGGAATTTTTTTAGTGTCTTCCAACCCTCGTGGTGACCCCCAACCTTGTTCCACACTATTATGCTAGCCTGGGTGCATAATGGTTCAACCCTGTTGTCTTTCATAGCCCCTCCCTTTCTGCTTCTCTCTCGAGCCAATCAAAAGCCACTTCCTGCTTCTCTCTAGTATAAAAACAGGACTCGGAAGCCATTTGCCTCATAGACATGGAGGCAGAGCACGCCTTTCAAGTCTACCTGATCCAGTACCAGGGAGTGCATCTCTCTGATTACATTACGTTTATGACGCATTTTTGAATCATTGTCAACGGCTTGCAACCTCCCGAGATTATTGACCTCCACACTGACATTGAACAGCGTATTGGGGAGCTGCTGACCAAAGTGTTCCCTGATCATCATTCTCTGGACATTCTTCGCGTCAGAGCCTTTGCTCGTTCAGAACCAAAGGACGTGTCCAGTGACTACGTGGAGCAGAAGGCTTCCAAAGGAAAAGGAGCCTTCATTCAAGCTCTGTGGACTCTGTATGCGAAATCCAGCTTATACCGTTTGGCATATAAGGTTGGAAACGACAGGGTCCGCAAAACCTGACCACGTGGACGCTATTGGCTCAAGTGGTGTTGGATGGATGTTTTGCAGAGAAATGGCCCGATACCGTGTTTCAAGTCCCCGACGTATGCTCCATCTGTCCGATGCACTGGCCAGAAAAGACACACTGTGGCCATGGGTTTCACTTGCAATGTTTGTTGCAACACTTGGACACAAGTAATACCTGTCCCCTCTGCAGGGCACCATTGAGAACATCCTAGAGACCTTCCCCAGAAAAATGGGAGAACTGGAAAGGAGCATAGCTCTGGACTAGTTCTCCCATTTTTGGGGGCTGCTCTAGACGCCAAGGTTGGCTTCCAAAGCGTATTGGGAAGCACAAGAGTTGTCTCGCCATCAGGGTCGAAAATTGAAAGAATGAAATGTAAGAAAATTTAAAAAGGACTCGGACAGAAAAGATGAAAGGTTTCACTAAAAAAAAAATTTTTTTTGTATAGTTTAAAACTTTTACTCTTCACGATTGTCTTAAGAGTTTTTCCACACTCACGGTTTAACCGCGCATCCATGGTGGTACTGTGACGTAGTATAGTTTAAAACTTTTTACTCCCAAGATTTTTTCCACACTCAAAGTTTGACCGCTCATCCCTGGTGATCGTCCATCCATGTTGGTACTGTGACGGACGCATTTAAAGGCGCCACGGCTTCCTTTTGCAATTCTTGTTGAATCGCATCCTGTTTGAAACGTATAAAAGCGAGAGGTGCTTTAAACACTTTTCATTCGTCATGGACCCGATTGATGCCTTCCCCGAGCACCTTTCTACCACGGTGGTGCCCGTGACACTGCCTGATAAACCCGATGCATTGGAATATGCTGTTCGGCAGGGCCAAGTCCGAGCTGGTATCATCTACCAAGAGCCCACCGCCAAACGAGTGTTTGTTCTGTTTTGTAAAGACCATTTGTGACGAATCTATACGGAACTTTATTTCTAACCTTCTGAACCGACCGTTTTAGGGAAATTTAATTCCCTACCTATTTCCAATCAACTCCAAAAAGCGGACAGGATTCCTTGTTATGTAGATTAGATTCAGTATTTAAGTCAAACGAAATAGTAAAGTTAGAGCAGTAGGAGATAGATATTGAAACATAGAGTTATAGTGAATTTGAATTGAAGTCTTATTGTTGTTGATAATTTAATCTCATGAAGAATTGAGATTCCGAGTGGTAAATATTATTTTGAGTTTAAAATCTCATTAAAGTTTTAAGAGTCAGATTAAAGTTAAATGTTCAATAAGAACATTATTAAATATAATTCTGGGATCTCTTATCGTGGTAATTTCTGCGTGATCGTTATTTAATAAATTAATTAATTAGATCATTAATTAAGTGAGTTAATTTAAAGGATATTATCTTTAAAACCTCATAATATTAGTAAAATTATTGTTAATAAGTCTTGGATTCTATTTGGGAAAGATAACCAAATAAAGAAAGTTATTTATAAAAATGGCTACTGGTTCTTTTGTGACTCAAAATTATTCTCGTTCTCAAAGTGAGGTCTCGAGGGACCTTCACACATTGGCATCAAAAAAGACGTGGTTGGACAATTTCAAACGGGCCGTCATGGAGGCAAAGCATGTCAATGAATTTAGACCCAACGACATAATGTGGGAAAAAACATCCAAAAGCCTGTTGAGAAATCCAGACAGACTGCTCAAAAATAACGACAAGAGAATGGTTTACATTTACAACAACATATTTTTTGCCAAAAAAGACTTTACATTTGGCTTGCGAACGGTGAAATCCGGAGAGATTCACTTGATTCAAACGACGCATGTACCCATGTTGATCTATGAATTGCCAGCCTCCAGTCTCAAGTGCCGAGTCCAACCCAATGTGATTCGGAGAAGTTTTGAGCCCCATGACCAAATGCTCTACCATCGAACCATGTTGGAGCCCCACACGGCATATCCGATCCCGGCTGGAACACACTACATTGTGTTGACGGTTAAAAAAAACGCCTTTGGTTTGGACATTATCCCCGAATCCCTTCTCCCCCAGCTCATTCAAAAGGGATTCCACGTGGGAGATTTCCGGAAAATGAAAAAGTTTAATCAAACTCCTTACAAGATACCTCCACCTACCCCGATTCATGTACCGGCCGAAAAGCGATCTTTGGAGGAAAAGGCTCTACCCAAGAAACGAGTGCGCATCACTCCTGTCATGAGACGTGTGTCCAGACGATCTGAGCTACCGATGGCCCCTGTGCAGATTCCACAACCACCTGTGCAGATTCCAGATGTCCTAGAACCTGTGCAGATTCCAGATGTCCCACAATCACCTGTGCAGATTCCAGATATCCCACAATCACCTGTGCAGATTCCAGATGTCCTAAAGCCACCTGTGCAGATTCCAGATGTCCTAGAACCTGTGCAGATTCCAGTGTCACAAGTCCCAGAACCTATGAACATTCTACATGCATCAGAACCTGTGCAGATTCCAGATGTTCCAGAACATGTGCAGATTCCAGTGTCCCATGTCTCAGAGCCACCTGTGCAGATTCCAGTGTCACAAGTCCCACAGTCACCTGTGCAGATTCCAAATGTTCCACAACATGTGCAAATTCCAGTGTCACAAGTCTCACAGCCACCTATGCAGATTCTACATGTATCAGAACCTGTGCAGATTCCAGTGTCACAAGTCCCACAGCCACCTATGCAGATTCTACATGTATCAGAACCTGTGCAGATTCCATTGTCACAAGTCCCACAGTCACCTGTGCAGATTCCACCTGTGCAGAGTCTCCCAGAACCTATGCAGCTTCTCCCAGAGCTCGACATTTTGGACCCTTTGGGGTCGACAGATGCATTCGACCAGCTCATGTCGTTTGTATTTGGACCCCAAGAACTCCAGCTGCTTCACACGGTACCCTCTATTTTTGATGGAGATCTCTTCTCTTTCCTGGATGAATTTGAAATGGAGCCTATGGACTTGACCATGCTTAGACTAAACTCTTGTGTCAAAAATATCGGATTTAAACCCATCCAACCCATGGATCTGTCTGTCAATAGTTCTATCGGTCAATAATCTATCGGAGCCATCCAACCCATGTCTGTCAATAGTTGCCTGTAGCTCATTGTATATATTTTTTTTCAATAAATAATGAATAAGTCTTATTTTTTTTGTCAGAATGATTTCGGTACAACACTTGTTGGACCACCACTACCGTATTTAGAAATCTGGGTCGAATCGAGTCACGCGTCAGAATATCCTTTGAACCCAACTTTGGCGTTTCAATTTTGTAAAAAAAATTGGAAAATGGGGATCGAGTCGAGTTGTCTCGGCCCAATTTTTTCGGGTACACCAAGTTTGGATCAAGTGCGCTCATTTAGGCTGAATAATCTTTCTGGGCCAATCGAGTAGACTCGATGTTTCAAGACAACGTTGGAAGGACCAGCCAATAGAAATTGTTTCACGTGACCTCATTAGAGCAGTGTTTCTCAAACTGTGGGGCGCGCCCCCCTGGGGGGCGCGATAAACGTACAAGGGGGGCGCGAGCAAATCGAAAATAAAAGAATAAAAAAAATTATTTACTGGAATGAAGTAAAACAAAATACTTTCTGACATAATATAAAAATACACATTTACACTGATATAATTTATATATATCATCTGAGATATTACGTCATAAAAAATAAAAGCTTCTACTTCAAAACCTCATTTTAGCTATCTTTGATACTGTAACCAAATAAAAAACCTTTTATTTGATTTGCTGTAATCCCATGATGAGAGATTTTTTTTTTATTACGGTTTCTTTTCAAACCAAAATGAGAAAAAACAAAACCCAGACCCATAATCAAAAAAAATTTTTAGGAAGATAAAAAATCCATCACTGTTATATTATTGTCATCAGCTGTAGGCAGCAGAATGTATTTGCTGCGGTTTGACCTTCGAGCTTACTTGTACGGTTAGTTACGTCCCTGCTCTTACGTATTTGTTTTTTCATTTAGGGAAGTTGTACATAAACTATTTCTGCTGCGATTTTTTCCTTGTAAAATATTTTTATGATTTTTGGAAAAGCACAGAGAGCTCTTTGAAGGATTACTTGGCCAAGATTTATTTCTATGAGTTATTCCCAAACATATAAAGCATAATGAAAAACATTTTGCATAATTTTTTTTGAACATCCATATTGTAATAAATACACTTTTAATCCGGAGCTGTCACGCCGAGCACAGAGTGCACGAAATCGGTTAATTCTGGCAAAACTGTTTAATTGTTACCAATGGCTCTGACACTATCCTCCTGTTTGAGAGTCTTAACGTGTGAACTAAAATATATTTGTCACATATCTCCCTCTTTTTTGGGAGTGACAAACGTTTTTTTACACTCTTAAGGTACTTGTTTTGACTCAGTTCCCGGTGTGATAACTTTTTTCCGAAAAATTTTTTGTGTCCTTGAAAGAATGTGAGTATATTTTCTCTTAATTAAATTGTTCACTGGAATTACTATTTTTATTGTGTACTATAAAAATAATTATAAAAAAAAGGATTGGGATGACTCAATAACCCCGCTCGACCATTAGTATCGAGTGCGTGACTGCTCCAGGGTTAAAACATGTTGAAGTCTTTTCACTTTAAATATTAAAAATAATGCAATTATTTTTCATCGGAATTTTATATTATTGTTCATTATTCAACATCAATTCTAAATGCTAATTCTGTGAGGCTTAAAATTACAGTTCGCTCAAAACGAATTATAATTTGAGCAATGATTTTAAAAAATAATTTTACATTTTTGTAAACATTGTCGCGCACTTGGCTGAACTCTCCTTAAAATTCAGCGATTATATCAATAATGTTTTATTTTTTTATAAATGAAATCGTGCAAATAGCGGGTACTTCAGCCGGTATACTTTTAATGTATCAGTGCTGCACAGAGTATTTTATAACTAATTAATTAATGTTAAATTAAGAACAAGTTTAATAAGTATTAGTGACTTCCATAGGCTTGTCTTACAGAGCAAATTTTTCAAAGGAATGCTTATATATATGATTAGAAATTGACCCACTGAGTTCTTTTTGTACGGTTTATAATTAAGATTATTGCTTTTGAGTAAAAAAAAAGTGCATTATTATTGCATTCAGTACATTGTTAATGTATAAGGGGGGCGCGATAAAAATTGTGATTGAAAAGGGGGGAGCACTGGCCTAGACCCCTGTTTCTCAAAATATAGGTCACATCGCCGTAGAGGGGTGTGATATGCCTATGTGAGATGTGTGTGGGGGACAAACATTTTGAAAAGTCGAATATAAAAGATTTAAAATGAATGTTAATATACTGAAAAAAAAACATTTTGATATGGTAAAAATTAAATACATATTTACAATGATATACGATTCTTATAAATGTATCAGTAACTACATAATGTTTTTGACAGCTAATTTATTAATATTAAATTAAAACAAGCTTAATTTTCTGGTGCCTGTCATATAGAGATGTCATATAGAGAATATCTTGATAATTTGTACGGTTTATAATTAAAGTCCTATTGTAACTTCAGCATCAAAGTATAGTCTTATTGTTCTTGTATGGGGAGGGGCGCGAAGAAAATTATGACTGAAAATTGGGTCGCAAACATTGAAAGTTTGAGAAGTACTGCATTAGAGTATAAAAGGCCAGCACCTTCGGAGTGCTTTTGAATGGCTAAATGTTTTTCGTTAAGACTGTCAGGATTTGGAGTCTTGTTTCCATCTCAAATTCTGGCACAGTAAATGTTTTTTAGCAAAAATCTTCAAGACCGAAAATAGGGGGCAGTTCCCCCCTTTTTTTCGGGTTTATTCATACACCAAGATTGGAACCTGTGAATCGCCCCTTCTCATCTAGATGCATCACTGTGAATCGTTTCCAAGATGGGAGGCCTTCTCACCTAGATGCATCACTGTGAATCGTCACCAAGATTGGAATGAGGTGGTCCCCCTAGATGCATCAAATTACCTGTGAATCGTCACCTAGATTGGAATGAGGTGACCCTCTCACCAAATATGTCATTGGACCTTTCCAGCATGTCATTGGACCCGTCCAGCATGTCATTGGACCCCCGTGTTAAAACTATTTTTGGGAGACCTCTGTTTCATTGGACCTGTCCAGCATTTCATTGGACCTGTCCAACATGTCATTTTACCTGTCCAGCATGTCATTGGACCCCCGTGTTAAAACTATTTTTGGGAGACCTCTGTTTCATTGGACTTGTCCAGCATTTCATTTGTGGATGACCCTTGTCTCAATCGTCGCTCTGGGGTGGAATGAAAAATTTTCTCTCGGCCCTGAAAAATCTTTTGGTGGGAAATTTGAAAAATTTTATTTTGTTCATACATGATGGCTCTCAGGAGAACTTTGAGGGATACTTTGATCGAGGCCCTAAACAAAACGTTGGGGTATAAAAACGGGTGAAAATAGACACGATTCATACAAAAAGAACCGCTGGAACGTTCCTTTGGGATCTGAAAGGCAAGGTTTGGATAAAAAGGAGGGAAAAATGGACAAGAGTCATATAAAAAGAGTCGTTGGAAAGGAAAAGGTGGAAACAAAACAACAAAAAGACGGTGTGGTGTTTGTTTCAAATGAGATGGTTTTCGAATTAAATGAGATGATTTTCAATTCAAATGAGAGGGTTTCAAATGAAATGATTTTCAATTCAAATGAGATGGGTTTCAATTCAAATGAGATGATTTTCAATTCAAATGAGATGATTTTCAATTCAAGTGAAATGGTTTCAAAGGAGAGGATTTTCAATTCAAATGAGAAAGTGTTCATGATTAATTTCAAGGGAAATGGTTTCAAATGAGATGGGTTTCATGATTAATTTCAAATGAGACAGTGTTCATGATTAATTTCAAGTGAAATGGTTTCAAATGAGACAGTTTTCATGATTAATTTCAAATGAGATGGTGTTCATGATTAATTTCAAATGAGACAGTGTTCATGATTAATTTCAAATGAGACGATTTCAAATGAGATGGGGGGGGGGTGTTCATGATAAATTTCAAGTGAGATGTTTTCAACAAAGGTCGTTTTCAGTTCAATAAAGGTCGTTTTCCATTTCCAATCATTTTTTGAAAGGGTCACGGTGCTCAACAATTTTTTCGACCGACTGTACCAATTGGGATCGATGTGCTAGTGCGTTATCATGCAGAAGATCCCAGTTGTTACTCTGCCAGAACTGAAGCCGCCGCTTACGACATCTTCGAGAAGTGTGTATTTCAGCGATTTGTGCAAGTGTTTGACGGCAATCTTTTCGAACACATTCAGACACCAAATCAACATTGCCCATGTTCTGTGAAGTCGGTCGACAAACGTGTTCATCATCTTCGATGGATTATAAGCCCTCTTTAAGACACCGGTAACATTTGCAAACCTTAGATCTCGCTATGGTAGATTCACCATGCAACTTACTTAACATTTCCAAAGTCTCCATTGGTGTTTTACTTAAGTGTTGGCAGAATTTAATGTTCAACGCTGTGTAAGGGTGCCCCTCTCGGGTGCCCTTCTCCTTGATTATCAGCGTGAGCTAGAGGTGTAGGAATAAAGGAAGATCTTTAACTTAAACTTCTAACAGATTAGATAATAATAATTTGTGTGAGAGAATCTACGGTGCCGAAACACACAATATATATATACAGTACCGAAATAACGTAACCCGAACAACTATCAATAACTAACTCGCCTAAACTCAATTCCAATACTATCACAGATCCGAATATTAAATAGTCACACCTACCTTAATGTCGAACGATCAATCTAATCCTACTTGAAGTTGCGGTTTACTGGAGTGCAATGGTATGCTTCTTGACCTAAGGCCTCTCTATCACATATAACTTCTGTTGGCTGTCACTTAACCTTTCCCCAAAACCTCTTCACGCTTGAATCACGGATTATCATAAAATTCCTCAAATTGCCACCAAGCTTTTACTCTAACTCCTGATATTTAAAAAAATTCATAATTTGCATCTTTCCTTCACGCTTCACTTCTTGAGTTTGGTTGGAAAAGAGTTACCATTAATTCTGGCCCCAAATAACCTAAAGGACATGTTAATGAAAAGACGCGTGAGCCCGTCACATTCCCTTCCAAGAAACAAAACGTGATTCATTCGGGGTCTTAATGACCCTTAAGACGTGCCTAAGTTTTATTTTTCTGAACTTCTAACTTTTAATGCTCTATTTAAATTTTAACTTCGAATAGTTATTTTAACCATTATTTTCCAATATTCAACTTCAACTTTAATTTTCACTAATCATCTTAAGTTTAATTTTTTATATTTCTCCTTAATTTGAAGTCTCTACAGCCACAATAAATTTTACTCAATTAACTAGACCAACATTAACAGATATGTATTTTAATCACGGTAGATTCTCCTTTTACAAAATAAATGGGCGAGCCCCATCCAGGCAATGGACCCGGAGAAAAAACATATATGTCTTAGTTGGAAAAACGAGGGCCTCCCATCTCTTAACTCAATTCTTTTTAATGCTACTTAAAAACTATCACAATCTTCTTTCTTTACACTTTTCTGCCATCCTGTCGGATTTACAATGAATCTGTTCTTCAGTCTTAACCTATATTATTTCCATCCCGTCGGATTTACAATGTGAAAAAAAAAGAATGCTTCCTATCAAGGATTCAGGGTCTGTCACCCTGAAATAAAAACTCTTTAAGTCACTTGTAATAACAAATTTTCACATAACCCCATTATATTTCACAATTTTTATACATTATATACCAAAATTGCAACTAATTTTCATATATACACCTCCAATAAACTTTCCCTCTAATAGCGCAGCGCTGTTATTGTTATTGTTCGCCGCCTTTCCCCAAACCAGATGTACATTAATATGAAACAATCTAACAATATATATATGTATGTATGTATGTATATATACACACTATACAATTACAAAATTTTTTCAATAAACCTTTAAAATTTATTCATCAGATTATCTTTTTGTGGATATTTCATTTTCTAATTTAAAAATAAAAATAAACTAGTAATAAAAATCAATATTTTAATTATAGTACTAAAAGGAAAAACTACGATGAGCAGCAAATATATGTTCATATGGTAATGCCCCACATATTTCTTTCTACATAAAAAAGTCAAATAAAAATTTTACTACTTAAAAATTTTGTCATATATTTGACTAAAATGGATATATTTTGAATTAATTTTAATTCTAAATTTGATATGTGTGAGTAAAATGTATTGCGCAAAGAAATCTCTCAGCATCTATTATATTAAAAATTTAGTCAATAACTTGACCAGGTTATTGAAAACGTTCAATGATAGAAAATGCCAGACAGTAATTTTTAATGGAAAAAAAAGGCAAACTTAGATACAGAGACTTTAAAATCGCGATACTACCATATTTATTCGAATCTAAGCCGCACTTTTTTCCCGAAGTTTATGCTACTAAAAATCGGGTACAACTTAGAATAAAAGACGGAAAAATTCATCGCAGGGGGAAATTGAACAAGATACTGTCGGATACAAAAAAACACAGGTTCTCGTTTATTTTTAAAAGTCATATATATATATATATAAGGCCTTTCTCCTAACTATCACACCAACGGGGATCCCGTATGAGCTCTCGACATATTTACCGTGCGTTGCTCCCCTACACGGCGGGTCTTCAGCGGCACTAGGCCCGAACTCATCACACGCCAGTCACAGGTCCGTTACTTCGACCACTAAGCTACCGCGGACACTTCTTACTTTGTAAATATATCATATATCAATAACATATTTTACTCTATTTTTAATTTTTTTTTCAAAAATGTGCTTATAATTCGGGTGCGGCTTAGAAACTGAGCATAATTAACTGAAAAAATAAGTTTCTGCTAATTAAATTAGAAAACAAGATTTGGTTAATAATTGTTCCTATGTTTTATGGTAAAGTCTTACGTCAAATATAAAATATATTCGATGGGAAAAAAAATTCTTTTTTGGTTAAAGGAAAATAATAATAATAGTAATTGTATTACAATAATTAGATTAAAATTTTGATTTGTGAGCTTCAAGGAGTAGTAATTTGTATTCTTTAGTTAATTCACAACTTTTGGTCAAGTATAAAATAAGTATATTTTCAATTCTGCATTCAGTCGCTTCACAGAATTTAAATATTTTTATAGACATTTCTACAATAACAAATAAAAGAAAAAATCTAAGCAACATAATTATAAATTATCTATATAAATGAATCTTTTTAAAGCACACATGCAGAAAATATTTAAATCATTCGTAGATATGAAAGTTAATTCGATTTGAGATGTTAAATCTCTGTACATCATAAATCTTTTCCATTGTCCACTATTTGTCACAATTTGCAAGTTACCATAATTTCAGCGCGCGCGACTATATTTCAGAAAGATATCGCCAAAAATTAAGTACTCGTAGACACAAGAATAAATTCACCTTTCAAACCATGGTGGCGCCATCTGTTTGAGATAGTCAAAGTAATTCAGAATGAACTTAAAATTTAAACAAAGTTAATTAATAAAAGCATAAAATATAATTATGGCTACACCAGTCAAAAGAGAAACGCATGCTTTCTTATATACTATTTAATACTACTCGAAAAAATAAATTTTTTTTGTGTTAAAATGTGTTTCGCGTTTTCACCACCTATAATTTAACATAGAAAATTCATATTTCATTTTGCAATAATGCTGAAAACTGCGCATTTTTTTAAAAAATCAAAACTCAAAGAACACTATCCTTTAAACAATTATTTTCTTTATATCCCTAAAAAATTTTATTATTATTGTAACTTTTCCCTACCCACAAATGTGCTTCCCGTTTGATCCCTATTCTTTAACATTGACCGAAAACAGCCTTAATTGAATGATATCGTAAATTAGTATTTCCTTCTACATGCATGCTTCATTTGATTGCTTATTTTTTGTTGTTTATCAAATATTGATAAATATAGCCATGTAAATTACATTTAAAAATATTTATTAACTATCATTTCTGCTATAAAACAAGTAATATAAAAACAAAATTTAAGTCAATTCCTTCTTAGGTCAACAAAGAAAAAGTTTATTTTAATTACTTTTTATCAAATCAATGCAATTAATATAGTTATGTATATACAATGACAGAATTACAACATTAAGTGGCAAGTAATTTTTATTAATTATCATTAAAGTATCGTATTGTCATCCAAAACAATCGTGTACAGTCACTCAAAAAAGTATTGGGACACACTAGCAATTCATAGATTTTTATAATATTATTCTTAAACATACAAATGAAACCAAAAAAAAAAAAAAAAAAGAGAAAGAAATGTTATTTTAGTAAATACAAAAAACAATAATTTGAACAATCTCATACATTAATGCAACTATGGTTAAAATTGATAATAAAAGAAATCGTTGAAAACCGTGCTCAAAAAAGTATTGGGACACTTCCCAATAAATTAAGAAAAACAATTCAAACTTAGAAATTAATATCTTGTTGGGCCACCCTTACTTTTTATGACCTCTCTAAGTCTATTTGGCATGGATCGGATCAATTTTTTGCAAAACGATCTATCGATTTTGGTCCACTCTCTCTTCGACCAAATATTTTCTTAAATCCTGCTTGATAGTAATCTGGCGCTCATATAGTTTTTGCTGCAAATGATCCCACACATGTTCAATGGGATTAAGGTTTGGACTTTGTGCAGGAGTCTTAATAACACTAGGACAGTGGTAGAGCACCCATTACTTGCAAATATCTGCAGTATGTTACAGGTCATTATCTTGGTACAATTTAAAATATCCCGAGATTCCCAGCTTGCTCACACTTTGCTTTAAATTTCGCTTGAGAATGTCAAGATAGACATATTTATTTATTATACCATCAATAAAATGTAAGTTCCCGACACCAGAACTTGCCATGCAGCCCCAGACAATTTGGTTACCCATTCTATATTTGATAGTAGGCCGTAAATTCTTGATATGCATTGCTGTATTTGCTTGCCATCCGATCCGAAAAAGTTATATTTGCTTTCATCAACAAAAATTACATTTTCCGAATAATCTGTTGGCTGCCTTACATACATTTTAGCAAATGCCAACCTAGCTTGTCTATTTTCTTTACTGATGTGGGGCTTTCTTTGAGGTACTCTGCCATTATAGTTATGTTTTCTTTAAACATTTCTAACAGTTTCAGGATTTACTGATTTTCCGAACCTGCTTTTACATTGCAAAGTCATTTTTACTGCACTAGTTCTTGGATTAATGCGTACTTGTCTCACAATCCACATCACTTCACGTTCATTAAATATCTTTGGACACCCTGAACATTGCTTATTTTCAACGCTATTTGTTTTCTTGAACCTGTCAATGATGTTAAAAACAGTAGACTTGTTCAATTTGAAGATTTTTCCTATACAGTGAACCGATTTCGCTTCTTTCCAATGACTTATTACGAGATTTCGCACACCAACCGATATACCTGGTTTCTCGCCATTTTTTCTATAAATAATCGTATCTGTCGAAACGTTTATGTTTAAACTTCCAGTCTAAGAACAATGATTATATACTGCACATCAAATGTTAAAATATTTCTTAATTCATTTTGTTTTTGTTTTAATGAATAAATATTTTTATAAATGGCTTTACAGTTATGCATGCCAAGTTCACAAGACCGTGGTTCTAAATTTACGAAATTTGTCGCCAATAGATCCCGTGTTGCCAGAGACGTCTTCAGGCATGGATCAACTGGGTCCGGGCCCAGGGCCTCACCCTCAGTGAGGTCCTCATTTTGTTCTTGACTCTGTCGTAATAAAATCATGATCCATATAATTTTAATGATCAAATATCATTCCCGCACATATTCTCCAAAAATCAGGGAATTTCAAACTGAACTGGAAAAAGTGGTAAGACTGTATTATTATATGTGATGACCATTGTCCATGTCTAGATGTAGGCCTAATATCATAGAAGTCTAATACCATGTCCGGGGCCGATCCTAGGATGTAGGCTGCCCGTGTGCGAATACCTAATGTGCCGCCCCTCTAGAGAATTTTTCATATTTTGGCTAATACTTATGTATCTTTAATTACTTATTACAATACTTACATATTTACTTACTTATTATAATACACGGAGAAAAAGGACTTACTCAAAAATGAGTACGTAGACATACTCATTTTGAAATGAGTATGTTTGCATCAGATTTAACTGCATGCCTTGATTGAATTTCATTCCTTACATGTACTCACCCCCCCCACACACACACAAAAAGGCTAATTGATGCTTTCGGACAAATTAAAAAAATATTCAGGATTACAGAAACTCCTTTAATATACCGACTACATATTTCGAAAATTGGGGCTCAACAACAAATTTAATTCTCTTAAATCTTCCGAACTATATCTACCACATTAGACGCGGAGGAACACGTATTAAAATGAGTACTTGATTCTTTGTCGTTATATTTTACTCAACTGAATTTTTCTTATTTGTAAAATTAAAAGTACATGATTTGTTTTTAATATAAGATAAGTTTAATATGTTGGTAAAATTATCAATTACACTCTCTGTATGGTTGAATGCCAATTTCGCGATATGGTAAATGTTTACATTATTTGCGTGGATTATTTAAAAAGCAATTTACTTGATTCATAAGTCATATTGTTTGATTTTGTCAAGTCAAAACTAAATTAATTTGCAAGCATCGTTCTAAAGAAACTCTCCCTAGGTTTCAGTATAGAATGGGGGTCCTTGGCGAAGTTAATTTTTTCAGCAACCGAAATTAGCGCCAAGCAACTTAATTTAGCGATAGGTGTTAAGAGAAATCATGCTGGAATTTTACAATGCAAATAAAGAAAAAGTGAGAAATAAAAAAATATTTATCAAGATATCAGTAATGCATTTAAATTAAGTTGTTTTGCGATCGATTCCGGTAGCCGAATCCAAAGGGCCCCCTATTCTACACTTGAACCCAAAAGTGAAAAGCTTTATCCATGTCATGACACATAGCCAACCACTAAAACCCCATTTTAAATTCTGCTTTTAAAGTTTGGTCAACCATTGACCATTATGTTACATAAATAAAACTATTGTTTTTCAGTAAAATGTGCTTGTATGAATTGTAGCATTAACATGTTTCAGTATGCATTATGGTTTTATCAATTCACTAAAAAATGGTATTAAGTGATTATTAATTAGCATTGTTAGTAGAAGGTGTCTTGAATGTAGTTTCTTGAAAATTTTAAAGTACTTTTTTAGCTTATTAATTAAGGAGCTTATTAATTAATTATGGAAAATGTCTTAAAAGTTCCCATACATAAATTATATAAGAGTTTCAACAATTTCAATACACTTATTTTACGATTCCTTTCACTCCCATTTTCGAATATTGAAAGAATCAAAATTAACAGTACAGATTGAGTAAAATTGAGCATAATATATTTCAAGAATTATTTTTACTTTTTTGTATTAGACATTAAGTATAAAAATTATATCTTCTTAACTACTAATATTTAATGGATATTTTGGCTTATTAGTAATTGATTTGCATTGTTTAAATAAAATTTATCACAGAACTTTCATATTATCACAGCCTTTTGGAAACATTATATGACACGAAACACATGAGATTGCCAATTCAGCACACACAACACATGCGAAATTGGTATTACCAACTTGGTGAGTTACCTTGAATGTTGTTGTCATAATATGTAAGTACTGATTTATCTTATAACATAGTGCAGAAAGACAGTGGTGTAACAGAGAGCATTTGGGCCCCCCAAGTTGGATTTTACTTGGCGGCTGTCAGGCTTTGGGCCCCTCGCAATATGGCGATGTACGTTACGTCACTGCAGAAAGGCTATACTTTCATGACCATAATACTTTGCTTTGATTGAAAACTATTGTGATATTTCTAAAAAATCTTATTAATCTTGTATTTTTTTTTTAGTATCATTATATGAAACGAAACACATGATTGCCAATTCAGTAAATACGCCACATGCAAAATTGGTAGTGCCAAGGCGAGTTATCTTGAACATTGTTGCCATAATATGTAAGTACAGATTTATCTTATAACATAGTGCAGAAAGGCAGTGGCATAACGGAGAACATTAGGGCCTCCAAGTTGGATTTTACAAAGAATAGGTACTTAGCGGCTGTCAGGATTTGGGCCTCCTAGGACCCTGGGCACCCGCAATATGGGGCTGTATGTTACGCCACTGCAGAAAGCCCACTCAAAGTAAGTTTTAATTCACAAAACTTTTTGATCTTCTGGTTTATAACACACCTTTAATGAGACCCTAGTGTTTTGTTTATTTGGATGAAAATGAATGAGATATAGATCAGATTCTTGATTTCAGGTGGGAGGGGAAAGGAGAGAAATTGTCATTTTTAGTATTGAAATTAATATTCTAATTTGATATCGGTACACTACGTATCCAGTGCTGTTGACAATTGTCGAGTTAGGCGATAACATTACAATATGGTTACCAATACCTTTAAATTTGGTTATGTGGCTGTCATCCATTATTTTTTCAACTATATTTTTTAAAAAATTTTATCCTCATTTGTAATTTTATTTTATTATCATTTATTATGTATATTATTTGATATTATTATTGTAGTATATTAAAATGAATTTTTACTAATTTATATTTATGGCAGTATCCTTAATAATTTCAGACATTTTTAAGTAGATTTTTTCCCCAAACAAGCATTTCCATGCTTCTTGCTGTCTAGATTGCAGTTTTAGTCTTCTGTCAGTTATTCATAAATGGATATTTCAAATATTATTGGTGTTTACTAAATCTGTTAATAAAAGAATATTAGGGCTCCACTTTCAGTTTTTATGGACTAAAAGGATTACTAAATTTGCACTTTATATTTTCTAATAATCCTTTTTTTTTTAAAAAAAAAATCTTATTCTTGATTGAGATTTTGCTTATTTTGGTCATTATGAAATGTGATAAGCATGGCAGCAAAATGAAAATAGTTCACAGACAGGTTAAATAATTTGACAGCTGTATATTTATTGCAGAAGTTTACAATGTAAATTTGCATGGTCACGATAGTAAATCTATCGGAAATAATTCTTTTTTCACCGGCAGCAAATTATAATTTTACTTCAACTTTATTTTTAATTGATGCATTTTTAAATGTTCCTTGGTCAATAAAATTCACAAATGAAACATGGAATATTTGGATACATTGAAAATCATAATCGAATCATTTTCAATACATTCAAATCCCACGAATATATAAAAAAAACATTTAAAGAGAGAATAGCGCGGATTTATAACTTTTCACCATTAATCTTTTTACATCGTGATAGTGATTTCTTTTGTTGGTTTGAAATTTTTTTTATTTTTTATATATGTTATTTTTCCATTTTTCTTCTGCTTCTTTTCCCGGCATTTCAAAATACCTTGTGTTCCATTTCTTTTAATCTTGGTACAAATATTTTTCTATAACTGCTTTTCTACAATAATAGTACTTACATTTTTGCTATTTTAAAAAATTAATGTAATTCCTCTTTTGTCAGGAATAAGCTATTCTTTTCAATTACTTACATGTTGAGTTCTTAGTGCGAGACCACCTTGTTGGATTGAAAACTATTGGATTCCTCTATTTCTTATTTGCAGTGATTTCAAAACCTCATCTAAAAAACACGTTTTGCACGTTGTATACTGATAACAAATTAGCTCCCTATATGTATATATCGTTCCAACAAGTGATATTTTTTTAACAGTAGTTTTTAAAAAAGTGACATGGTAGCTTTGTGATCAAGGTAACAGACTCGTGGCTGGTGTATCATGAGTTTGAGCCTAGTGCTGCTGAAGACCCCCACTGCCGTGTGGGGGAGTGAGGCACATTAAATCTGTACACAGCTCGAACGTCCTCCTGCTGGTGTGATTGTTAGGAGAGGAGGGTGCCAGCACAAGTGTATTCCTCATCACTTTAAAGATTACGAGGTCTGTCTCTAAAAGCTCTTGTGTAACTGAACAGTGTTATGTTAATACTCTCTCACTTAGCAAGACATGCCTTTATGTGTACGTTAGAAAATCGTGTTTTTTAAAACCTTTTACCTTGTTTCTAAATTATGAATGCTTTATTTTTAATTTGCATTAATTTCATTTCTACTTCTAAACTAAATCTTCATTTTTAATATTTCAATTCATAATTTATTTAAAATTTTGCACATAGTTGTGATTTTTTCCTCTTTTTTTTTATATTTTATGGATAAAAAATAATTTACAAATTTCATACATTTTGCACTTTCTGCCAAAGACCATTTGATTCCCATTGTAGTCTTTGTCGTCATATTCAAAACAGTCATACGGGGTAGCATAACACTAAATATGTGATGCTAAATTTTGTAGATAGCCGTTTAAAAACTATATAATTATGAACAACATTTGCAGAGATTTTACTCTAATGAGGATACTTTTAAGATTTCTCTCAGAACCAGCCATCTATAAATTCTTCAGTATATAATTTAGATCACTCGTGTATCCTAACAAGTAATTTACTTGAAACAACATTGTTTGAAAGGCATTTTTACTCATGTTTAGTAACTCTCAAGACATGCTGTTGATTTGATAAAAGTAAAAATAAATCTGTTTAATTATGTACCTTTACACATTAGAACCTTCTATATTTAAAATGATAATTTGATGTATATATTGCATTAAAACAGCGTTTCTCAAACTGTGGGATGCGCCTCCCTGGGGGGGGCGTGATAACTCTACGAGGGAGACGCGAGCCTACTGAAAAGTCGTGGACAAAAGATTATTTAAACAATTATTAATTTACTGAAAGTAAACAAACGAAATACATTCTGATATAATAAAGTACACATTTACAGTGATATAATAAATGTATCAGTACTACACAATGCCTTTTATAATTAATTTAACAATACTAAGTTGAGAACAAGTTGAATAACTACCAGTGACCCCATGGGCTTGTCTTATATAAAATTAACAATTATCTTCATAATTTTTACGGTTTACAATTAATCCCTTAACTGCCGATTAAAAGTTAGGCTGTTAGCTCCCCAATGCTCCTATTTTCCACGTAGGCGTGCGTATGTGATGTACAGGGGGAGGGAGAAAAAATGAATAAATAAGAAATCCTCTAAAATAAGTAAATCCTTCGCGCAAGCGCTGTAAGGTCTTTTTATTGCACTCCAAAGCTTGCGGGATAATTTTATGGATAGCAATGCATAGAGAAGATTGTTGAATAGGCGTTGCTTTTTGGGGCATCTGGACTGTAAAAACAGTCCTCATTCCCATATCAGGACAAGTCTTTGATGTTGGGCTTGACGAGAGTGGTGTTTTACATTCTGCTTAGTGGCATGACGGCAATTGGTTGGTCGATGGAATCCGGAAGGCGTGGCTACGGTGCTTCATTTGGATGGAAAGTTTTCTAAGTTTTTTGACTTAGCTGAGAGCTTAGTGGCTGCTCTCTGATTGGATGCTGGGTAAAGTGAATATTGACTCCAATTGGCTGCCCTGGGGGCTGGGATTTAGAAAATGGGGAGGCGCAAGTCCAATGGGGAAAGCAAGAGAAAAATAACGACAAAAATATTTAAAGAAAGTAAAATTTTAGTTCAGAAAGACGTATGTATACGTCTTGGGTAACTAACCCTTGGTCTTAGCGAGAATCTGATATACGCCAGTGGCACTTAAGAGGCTAAAGTCGTATTGCAGCTTTAACGTCGAAGTATAGTATTATTGAATTCAATACGTTATCATACGAAGGGGGTGATGAAAATTATTATTGAATAATGGGTCACAAATATTACAAGTTTGAGAAGCACTGTTGTACGTTCAATTCTCAAACTGTGGGGCGTGCTCCTCTAAGGGGGTGTTATAACCCTACGTGGGAGGCGCAAGCATTTCTTAAAGTCGAAAATAAAGGATTATTTAAGCAAAATATTAATTTATTGAACGGAAGCAAAACACAAAACACATTCTGAATTATTAAATATGCAACAGAATACTTATCCTATAACTTAAAATATGTATTACTTAAGAGTAACATACACAAAATTTAATACGTATCTTGAAAATTTGTATAGCTTGTAATTAAGAACGTATTGTAGCTTTAGCGGTTTTTAAAGATTGTTATTATAGAATTGAATACATTGTCATTATATATATATAGGGAAGGGGGGGCGCAATGAAAATTCTGATTGAAAATTGAGTCGCCAATATTGAAAGTTTGAGAAGCACTGCATTAAAACATAAGCTAAGCTATGCTATACAAATAAGAATGGAGTTGACTGTAATATGAATTACCTATACATATAAATAAAAATGAAGTGTCTGTTTGTAATCTGAAATTAACAGCTTTTTACTAAATGATTTAAAAGTATATACGGTACTTATATGAAAAAAATCAAGTTTTAAAATTTTTGTCTGTGTCTGTTTGTCCCGGCTAATCTCTGAAACGGCTGGACCAATTTTGACGAAACTTTCACTGGCAGATAGCTAATGTTATAAGAAATAATTTAGGCTTCTTTTATAATAGAAAAAAAAATTAAGGTTCCGCAAAAATAAAATTAAAACCAATGAAATGGTGAACAATATCCGTTTCAAATAGGGATTATTTATTTCAATAGGTATTGTTTTTATTCATTAGGGATTATTTTAAACTTTATATCGACCGAGATTACCGGAATAAGGAGATCGAGAGATACACGCAATTTGCATTACTAGCATTCATTAAATTACCACTAACTTTATTATATATTTACTCTTATGATCCGATAATCTAGATTTAAATCTCACCTTCCTTTTACTACCTCACTTTCCAGGCGGTTCAAACTTTCCAATTGTACATCACTGCCTAATGATCAGCGAGACGCTAATCGCACAATCAACTTGAATCTTCTTAGAATGCCGTCAATCTATCTCTTGGCGTAATAGCCTACTGTTAACTTACAACACTCTTCTTAAATACTTTGACTAATTTGCATATCCCGGTTTCTTCTTTTAGAGCCGGTTGGAAATATACGCGAATTTACAATCCCCAATGCGATATTACTTAATCAAAAATAAAAGTTTCCACTTTCATACGTTCATTAACTATATGATCCTATAACTAAATAACATTTTGTTTGATTTATTGTAATTACACGATAAGAGATTTTTTATTACGTTTTCTTTTTAAACCTAAACTACTACTCTTTCAGAAAAAATTAAACTCAGACCCAGAGAAAAATTCTAGGAAGATAAAAAATTCATCACTGTTTTTATTATTGAAATGCTGTACAATATCTATAGAAAGAAAAGGAAGACTTAATCACTTTTCACCCAGGAAGTAGATTTGCATCAGTCATCATCGTTTGACCTTAGAACTTATTGATATGATTAGTTCTGTCCTTAAAGGATCATTTAGCTAAGATTTATTTTTATGGGTATTCTGAAACATGTAAAGCAGGATGAAATACGCATTTTACACAATTCTTATATGAAAATATGTTGAATACACTTTTAACACGGGATTTGTCGCGCGGGGCTCAAAGTCAAAGGACAGCTAAACTAGAATTAGAACAAAATATGACGGTTTTGCTTGCAAATATCATTCCAGTAATGTTAGCGAAAAGTGTCTGTGATTTTTGTCCTTTTTTAAGGTTACGTACCTTTAAAACATTTTAGTTCAGATTTTATGAATTTTTTCTCAAATAATCAAAGAAAAAATGAAGTCATTGATAGTAGGTATAAATATATTTTCTCTTAGTTAAATTATTCACTAGAATTGTGATTCTTATCATGTACAATAAAAATAATTGTAAAAAAATCTAAAAAAAAAAAATCATTTGGGTGATTGAGTCACCTCTCTCGTCTATTAACGATACTATCGGGTGCGCTCCTGCTCTCCCGGGTTAAAACATTTTGAAGTCTTCTCGCTTTAAATATTTATGCCAAATGTGATGGATATGATAGAGAGCAACAAAGACTAGACTCTTTTTCTAATGACATTTATACTTTTAGAAATGGATGATGGAGGAAATAAATTTTTAATTAAATATCATTTTGCAATTTGTTCCAATTTAAAAATTAGAGAAGAGAAAAACAACAATAATTATCCCATTATATATACTTAAAAGTAATTTTCTTAAAATAAATATTACCTAAAAGTATAACACAAATACAATATTTAATACTTATCCTGTTAATTTGTACGGTTTATAATTATGAACGTAATGTAGCTTTAGCACCAAAGCGCATTATTATTGTATAAGGGGGGCGCGATAAAAATTTTGATTGAAAATTGGGTCACCAATAGTGAAAGTTTGAGAAGCACTGATATAGAGATTGTTCATTAAATATTGAATATAGAGAGATTGTTCAATAAATTTAATATTGTATATAGAGAGATTTAAGGTGATGGCGGGCCATTAGTTTAACACCTTACATGACATCTAGATGGCGTTGGCTATTGCGAAATTTTTGGCACAAATATTTGTGTTAAGATTCCCAAGATGGGCAATAAATTTCTCTCTCGGGTAACCTTTTCAATGAAATTCTCCCCTTCAGCGAAAGGGAACACGCGGGGGCTAAGTGAGGGTGATGGTCGTCAAACTAGTAAAATAAATGTTAGCTCTTTTTTT